>WNWK01006985.1:12500-85000 GCA_009830355.1 Cherax destructor
ACGTAGGTGAATACCTAAGAACACGTAGGTGAATACTTAAGAACACGTAGGTGAATACCTAAGAACACGTAGGTGAATACTTAAGAACACGTAGGTGAATACCTAAGAACACGTAGGTGAATACTTAAGAACACATAGGTGAATACATTAAAACACGTAGGTGAATATATAAGAAAACGAAGGTAGACACATAAGAACACGTAGTAAGCATATAAGAGCACGTAGATGAAAACATTAGAAAGTGCAGGTGAAAACTTAAGAAAACGAAGGAAAACATATAAGAACACGTAGTAACACATAAGAACAAGTAGTAAACACACAAGAACACGTAGGTGAAAACACAAGAACAAGTGGGTAAACACACGATAACACGTAGGTGAACACACAATAACAAGAAGGTGAACACACAAGAACAAGAAGGTGAACACACGATAACAAGAACACAGAGATGAGGGGTGTGTGTGAGAGTCAATGAGTAAGAGAGTGAACAAACAACTAAACACATATGTGATCACAAATTGGGCTGTACCAGGTCCAGAGCGGAGATTCTTGAAGTTCCCAGACATCGTCACTTGGAAATACAGACAATAAATCTGGGAAGAGCATGACAGGAGTCTCTCGCTCGGTCAGACACGTATCTGGCACAATTTGTATTTGCCTCCAGCAGATATTGGAATTAATGTCGCAAACTTGCACTGAGGCATACAGAAGCTCTCTCTCTCTCTCTCTCTCTCTCTCTCTCTCTCTCTCTCTCTATCTCTCTCTCTCTCTCTCTCTCTCTCTCTCTCTCTCTCTCTCCTCCCTCCCTCCCTCCCTCTCTGAGAGGGAACGAGTGAGGTTGAAAATTAAAAAGTTAGCCGTAATGATATTGTCAAGAAACTTGGAGAAGCGTAGGTGTCAGCCCTGGACTAGTTGAGCGAGTGTGTGTGTTTGTGTGTGTGTTTGTGTGTGTGTGTGTGTGTGAGAGTATATGTGTGTGTGTGTGTGTGTGTATATGTATGTGTGTGTGTGTGTATGTGTGAGTGTGTGTGTGTGTGTGTGTGTGTGTTTGTATGTGAGTGTACTCACCTAATTGTGGTTGCAGGGGTCGAGACTCAGCTCCTGGCCCCGCCTATTCACTGGCCGCTACTGGGTCACTCTCCCTGCGCCATGAGCTTTATCATACCTCTTCTTGAAGCTATGAATGGATCCTGCCTCCACTATATTACTTCCCAAGCCATTCCACTTCCTGACCACTCTGTGACTGAATAAATACTTCCTAACATCCCTGTGATTCATATGAGTCTTCAACTTCCAACTGTGACCCCTTGTTGCTGTGTCCCATCTCTGGAAAATTCTGTCTCTGTCCACCTCGTCAATTCCTCTCAGTATTTTATATGTCGTTATCATGTCCTCCCTTTCTCTCCTGTCCTTCAGTGTCGTCAGGTCGATTTCCCCTAACCTCTCCTCGAAGGACATACCCCTTAGCTCCGGGACTAGTCTTGTTGCAAACCTTTGCACCTTCTCTAGTTTCTTTATCTGCTTGGCTAGGTGTGCGTTCCGAACTGGTGCTGCATACTCCATTATGGGCCTAACGTACACAGTGTACAGGGTTCTGAACGATTCCTTATTAAGATGTCGAAATGCTGTTCTTAGGTTTGCTAGGCGCCCGTATGTTGCAGCAGTTATTTGGTTGATGTGCGCCTCAGGAGATGTGCCTGGTGTTATACTCACCCCAAGATCTTTTTCCTTGAGTGAGGTTTGTAATCTCTGGCCCCTAGATTGTACTTCGTCTTCGGTTTTCTTTGCCCTTTCCCAATCTTCATGACTTTGCACTTGGTGGGGTTGAACTCCAGGAGCCAATTGCTGGACCAGGCCTGCAGCCTGTCCAGATCCCTTTGCAGTTCTGCCTGGTCCTCGTTCGATTGAATTCTTCTCATCAACTTCACATCATCTGCAAACAGGGACACGTCGCAGGCTATTCCTTCCGTCATGTCGTTCACAAATACCAGAAACAGCGCTGGTCCTAGGACTGACCCTTGTGGAACCCCACTCGTCACAGGCGCTCCCTCTGACACCTCGCCACGTACCATGACTCGGTGCTGTCTTCCTGACAGGTATTCCCTGATCCATTGGAGTGCCTTCCCTGTTATCCCTGCCTGGTCCTCCAGCTTTCACTAATCTCTTGTGTGGAACTGTGTCAAACGCCTTCTTACAGTCCTAGAAAATGCAATCTACCCACACCTCTCTCTCTTGTCTTACTGCTATCACCCTGTCATAGAACTCCAGTAGGTGTGTGACACAGTATTTCCCTTCCCTGAAACTGGTTTGGCTGTCGTTGATAAGCTCATTCCTTTCTAGGTGTTCCACCACTCTTCTCCTGATAATCTTCTCCATGACTTTGCATACTATACATGTCAGTAATACTGGTCTGTAGTTTAGTGCTTCATGTCTGTCTCCTTTTTTAAAAATTGGGACTACATTTGCTTTCTTCCATACCTCAGGTAATCTCCCTGTTTCGATAGATGTGTTGAATATTGTTGTTAGGTTTACACATAGCGATTCTGCTCCCTCTCTCAGGACCCATGGAGAGATGTGATCCGGCCCCATCGCCTTTTAGGTATCTAGCTCACTCAGCAGCCTCTTCACTACTTCCTCGGTTGCATGTATTGTGTCCAACACTTGGTGGTGTAACCCACCTCTCTGTCTTTCTGGAGTCCCTTCTGTCTCCTCGGTGAACACTTCTTTGAATCTCATGTTGAGTTCCTCACACACTTCGTGGTCGTTTCTTGTGATCTCTCCTCCTTCCTTCCTTAGCTTGATCACCTGGTCCTTGACTCTTGTTTTCCTCCTGATGTGGCTGTACGACAGCTTCGGGTCAGATTTGGCTTTCTCTGCTATGCCATTTTCGTACTGTCGTTGGGCCTCCCTTCTTACCTGTGCATATTCATTCCTGGCTCTACGACTGCTCTCCTTATTTTCCTGGGTCCTTTCCCTTCTATACTTCTTCCATTTCCTAGCACACTTGGTTTTGGCCTCCCTGCACCTTTGGGTAAACCACGGGCTCATCCTGGCTTTTTCATTGTTTCTGTTACCCTTGGATACAAACCTCTCCTCAGCTTCCTTGCATATTGTTGTCACATATTCCATCATCTCGTTTACTGATTTCCATTCCAGTTCTCTGTCCCACTGAACCCCGTTTAGGAAGTTTTTCATTCCCACGTAGTCCCCTTTCTTGTAGTTTGGCTTCATTCTTCTGGCCCTATCTGCTTCCCCCACCACTTGTAACTCTTCTGTATAATCGAAGCTCAAAACCACATGATCACTGGCCCTGAGATGTCTTTCATATGTGATGTCCTCAATATCTGCACTACTCAAGGTGAATACTATGTCCAATCTCGCTGGTTCATCTTCTCCTCTCTCTCTGATAGTGTCTTTTACGTGTTGGTACATGAAGTTTTCCAGTACCACCTCCATCATCTTAGCCCTCCACGTGTCTTGGCCCCCACGTGGCTCCAAGTTCTCCCAATCTATTTCCTTGTGGTTGAAGTCACCCATGATCAGTAGCTTTGCCCTGCTTGCATGAGCCCTTCTGACCACTTCAGCCAGTGTGTCAACCATCGCTCTGTTACTCTCATCATTCTCTTGCCTTGGCCTCCTGCTGTTCTGTGGTGGGTTATACATCACTGCAATTGCCACCTTGGGACCTCCAGACTGAATCGTTCCTTCTGTGTAATCTCTTGCTTCTCCTCTGTCTCCTCTCTCCTGCTCATCAAAATCCCATCGGTTTTTGATCAGCAGTGCCACTCCTCCACCCCCTCTGTTCCCTCTATCTTTCCTCAGGATCTGATATTCCGTTGGAAAGATGGCATCTGTTATCATACCTGTGAGCTTGGTTTCTGTGAGAGCTATTATGTCTGGTGATTCCTATTTTACTCTTTCATGCCACTCCTCCCACTTATTTGTTATTCCATCAGCTTTGGTATACCATACCTTCAGTTTCCTCTCCAACGCTGTGTTTTGGGAGGTCTGTGAGGGTGGGGGGACCTTGCGGTGTACTGTGGGATTCTATAGTGGAATGTTGGGTGGGGGCTGTGAGTGTGGGTTATGGCTTGTGTTGGGATAGTGTGCTTGGTTGTTTGGTGCTGGGGATGGTTCTGTGTGTGCTTGCTCTTGTTGCTCTGCCCTGGTCTGGTTGTCCTCTGCTGATTCTGTCATTGTCTATTCTCCTAGCTCCTTTTGCCTGTGTGTCCTCTCCCTCAGCTGCTGTCGTTTTGTTTTTGTTCTGTCTCGGTCTAGGAACATCCTCTTGTATTCTTCCGTTTCCTTCAACCTTGGTTTCTCTTGGAGGATCCTGTCCCGCGCTGTTTCTGTCCTGAGAATCAGCTTGAGTTTTCGTTTTCTCCCCTTCGAGTACCCCCCTATTCTCTGAAAATTTACAATCTCGGACATGTCCTCTTCACCTATTTCTTTGAGGATGTTGTCAATCTCCTTTCTTTCTGCTTGCCATCTTTTAGTGTGTGTCCTTCCCTCGCTCTCCTGCAGCCCATGAATAAACACTGCCTTCGCCCTCTCCTCCTCCCAATGCCTGTCCCTCTGTGACTCTGGTTCCTGTCTGTACATGTGTGTGTGTGTGTGTGTGTGTGTGTGTGTACTCACCTATTTGTACTCATCTATTTGTGGTTGGAGGGGTCGATTCATAGCTCCTGGCTCAACCTCTTCACTGATTGCTACTAGGTCATCTCTCTCCCTGCTCCCTGAGCTTTATCAAACCTCGTCTTAAAACTATGTATGGTTCATGCCTCCACTACGTCACTTTCTAGGCTATTCCACTTCCTGACAACTCTATGACTGAAGAAATACTTCCTAACATCTCTTTGACTCATAGGAGTCTTCAACTTTCAATTGTGACCCCTTGTTTCTGTGTCCCCTCTCTGGAACATCTTGTCTCTGTCCACCTTATCTATTCCTCGCAGTATTTTATATGTCGTTATCATGTCTCCCCTAACCCTCCTGTCCTCTAGTGTCGTCAGGCCGATTTCCCTTAACCTTTCTTCGTAGGACAATCCCCTTAGCTCTGACCAGGTGCTTGACCAGGTGTGGGTTCCAAACTGGTGCTGCATACCCTAGTATGGACCTGACGTATATGGTGTACAGAGTCTTGAACGATTCCTTAGTGAGGTATTGGAACGCTATTCTTAGGTTTGCCAGCCGCCCGTATGCTGCAGCAGTTATCTGATTAATGTGTGCCTCAGGAGATGTGCTCGGTATTATACTCACCCCAAGATCTTTTTCATTGAGTGAGGTTTGCAGTCTTTGGCCATTTTGACTATACTCTGTCTGCGGTCTTCTTTGCCCTTCCCCGATCTTCATGACTTTACATTTGGCAGGGTTAAATTCTAGGAGCCAGTTACTGGACCATGCTTGTAGCCTGTCCAGGTCACTTTGTAGTCCTGCCTGATCCTCGACTGATTTAATTCTTCTCATTAACTTCACATCATCTGCAAACAGGGACACTTCTGAGTCTATCCCTTCCGTTATGTCATTCACATATACCAAAAACAGTACCGGTCCCAGGACTGACCCTTGTGGAACCCCACTCGTCACAGGTGCCCACTCTGACACCTCGTCACGTACCATGACTCGTTGTTGCCTCCCTGTCAGATATTCTCTGATCCATTGCAGTGCCTTTCCTGTTACGTGTGCCTGATCCTCTAGCTTTTGCATTAATCTCTTGTGAGTAACTGTGTCGAACGCCTTCTTGCAGTCCAAGAAAATGCAATCTATCCACCCCTCTCTCTGGTGTCTTACTTCTGTTATCTTGTCATAAAACTCCAGTAGGTTTGTGACACAGGATTTTCCTTCCTTGAAACCGTGCTGGTTGTCGTTTATAAGTTTGTGTGTGCACGTGCTTGCGTGTGCACGTGTGTGTGTATGTATCACAGAGATGTCAGTGTGTTAATGATGGGAATTCTGACAGAAATAAAGATAATAATGACTGGTGTGACAATTTTTATGATGTCAATAACGATTGTAATAAAGATTTTAGGATAATAACAATGTTGACAGTAATAATGATGGCAATAACAATAGTGACTAATATCAATTATGATATTATATGATGTTAGTGACAATAATGATGGTGATAATTACAATAATAATGGTAATAACACTAATGATGATGATAATACCAAGAGTGCTGGTAATAACAATTATAATGATAACAATGATAATTGAAATAACAGAGATTATAATAATAATGACGATGATAACAATGATGCTAATCATAACGATTATTACGACAACGATGATATATAAAAATATTTACCTAAGACGCAAAAGAAAAAAAAAGAAGGAAAAAAATACCAAGATGAGGCCTGGTCACAGACCGGGCAGCAGGGTATGTAAGTGGATGCCTCTTTCCCCAAATCCCAAAAGACAGTGAAACGTGGGAGGCAAGCACCGTAGAGTTATACACCAGCCAGTCGCCTCGTGGGTGGAGCGGGTTCTCCAAGACTGGGAATGCATCTACGTGGGCAAGGGTATCCTGGGGAGGCCAAAACAGGCACGTTGCTGCCTAGCCACACCTGATGATTATATTTGCGTGTTCAGTAGTAATCGTAAAACGTCCACAGAAATAGCTTAGAGAAAGATTGTAAATAAAATTACTTTTGTATGTGAAGTAATATAAATGCTTTTCAGTGTAGAATTTTTCAAGGGTGCTAATATATATATATATATATATATATATATATATATATATATATATATATATATATATATATATATATATATATATATATATATATATATATGATGGGAAGGCTTCAAGGAAGAATATTTAGATTTCTTTCTGAAGCCATTTGAATATTCCACTTCCCTACCACCCCATCTTTTGAATATGTATAAAATTTATTTCAAGACAAATGACAAGAATAAAATAGGGAGTAAAACAACATAGATAACAACTCAGAGCTACATGTAAATTACTTCGTCCAGCTCCCCGGCAGTGGGCCGCGTGTCCAGAATGCTGCAGGCATTTACACTCTGGATCGCAACACTGAGTCTCTGAAAGAGGAAGCTGGTCGCCCTGTGGTCATGGGTTTCTATGATGAGTTTTTCACCCAGCTCCTTGAGAAACTTTAGAGCACACTTGCCTCATGCTCCATGGGTCTCCGACCCTATTGGGATGAAGTTATAGCATGGGGGAAGGCCTTCATATTTGGGAGTCTTCTGGGTCTCCCTGTGGCTGGCAGCTCCACCCCCTTCGGCTACGGAGTATTGCAAGTAGGTGTCTGCCATTGTGGCAGCACAGGTGTAGTCCCAAGCAATCTGCTTACCATCCTTCCAGGGTAGCATAGTGGCTCCATCAGGACGCTTTTGACTTCCATCAGACCTCTGCACTTGGGGTTCCCGTTGAGCTGGGCAACGGGCTGTTGCGAGGCTTCTCTTTATGATGTCATTGACCTCCTCATGTCTAGCATACTTTCCTTCTGATGTGTGACACACTAGACCATGAAGTCCGAATTGTTCGGCCATCGCCCTGCCGCAAATACACCTATGATCGGTGAGTATGGGTGCGGCTAGGCGAAGAGCAACACCAATCCGAATGGCCTGTGTGTCGAGTCGAGTCCCCAGAGAGAAATATATATATATATATATATATATATATATATATATATATATATATATATATATATATATATATATATAGTGACTATATATATATATATATATATATATATATAGTCACCTGCCAGGTGACTGTGAAACAGAAACCTGAAACTGTTTTACATGATGGTAGGATTGCTGGTGTCTTTTTCTGTCTCATAAACACGCTGGATAACAGGTATATCTAGCTACTTCACTTACACTTTAGGTCACACTACACTGGCATACACATGCATATATATACATACACACATCTAGGTTTTTCTTCTTTTTCTTAATAGCTCTTGTTCCTTTTATTTTCTCTATTGTCCATGGGGAAGTGGAAAAGAATCTTTCCTCCGTAAGCCATGCGTGTCGTATGAGGCGACTAAGATGCCGGGAGCAATGGGCTAGTAACCCTTCTCCTGTACAAATCTACTAAAAACGAGAAGAAGAAAACTTTATAAAATTGGGTTGTCTGAATGTGCGTGGATGTAGTGCGGATGATAAGAAAGAGATGATTGCCGATGTTATGAATGAAAAGAAGTTGGATGTCCTGGCCCTAAGCGAAACAAAGCTGAAGGGGGTAGGCGAGTTTCAGTGGGGAGAAATAAATGGGATTAAGTCAGGAGTATCTGAGAGAGTTAGAGCTAAGGAAGGGGTAGCAATAATGTTGAAGGATCAGTTATGGAAGGAAAAGGGGGAATATAAATGTGTAAATTCAAGGATTATGTGGATTAAAATAAGGGTCGGATGCGAAAAGGGGGTCATAATAAGCGTGTATGCACCTGGAGAAGAGAGGAGTGTAGGGGAGAGAGAGAGATTTTGGGAGATGTTAAGCGAATGTATAGGAACTTTTGAACCAAATGAGAGAGTAATTGTGGTAGGGGACCTAAATGCTAAAGTGGGAGAAACATGCAGAGAGGGTGTAGTAGGTAAGTTTGGGGTGCCAGGTGTAAATGATAATGGGAGCCCTTTGATTGAACTTTGTATAGAAAGGGGTTTAGTTATAGGTAATACATATTTTAAGAAAAAGAGGATAAATAAGTATACAAGATATGATGTAGGGCGTAATGACAGTAGTTTGTTGGACTATGTATTGATAGATAAAAGACTGTTGAGTAGACTTCAGGATGTACATGTTTATAGAGGGGCTACAGATATATCAGATCACTTTTTAGTTATAGCTACAGTGGGAGTAAAAGGTAGATGGGATACAAGGAAAATAGAATCAGTAAGTAAAAGAGAGGTGAAGGTTTATAAACTAAAAGAGGAGGCAGTTAGGGTAAGATATAAACAACTATTGGAGGATAGATGGGCTAGTGAGAGTGTAGGCAATGGGGTCGAAAATGTATGGGGTAGATTTAAAATGTAGTGTTAGAGTGTTCAGCAGAAGTTTGTGGTTACAGGCGAGTGGGTGCGGGAGGGAAGAGGAGCGATTGGTGGAATGATGATGTAAAGAGAGTAGTAAGGGAGAAAAAGTTAGCATATGAGAGGTTTTTACAAAGTAGAAGTGATGCAAGGAGGGAAGAGTATATGGAGAGAAAAAGAGAGGTTAAAAGAGTGGTGAAGCAATGTAAAAAGAGAGCAGATGAGAGAGTGGGTGAGATGTTATCAGCAAATTTTGTTGAAAATAAGAAAAAGTTTTGGAATGAGATTAATAAGTTGAGGAAGCCTAGAGAACAAATGGATTTGACAGTTAAAAATAGGAGAGGAGAGTTATTAAATGGAGAGTTAGAGGTATCGGGAAGATGGAGAGAATATTTTGAGGATTTGTTAAATGTTGATGAAGACAGGAAGCTGTGATTTCGTGTGTAGGGCAGGAGGAATAACATCTTGTAGGAGTGTGGAAGAGCCAGTTGTGGGTGTAGGGAAGTTCGTGAGGCAGTGGGTAGAATGAAAGGGGTAAGGCAGCTGGATTGATGGGATAAAGATAGAAATGTTAAAAGCAGGTGGGGATATAATTTTGGAGTGGTTGGTGCTATTATTTAATAAATGTATGGAAGAGGGTAAGGTACCTAGGGATTGGCAGAGAACGTGTATTGTTCCTTTGTATAAAGGCAAAGGGGACAAAAGAGAGTGCAAAATTATAGGGGAATAAGTCTGTTGAGTGTACCTGGTAAAGTGTATGGTAGAGTTATTATTGAAAGAATTAATAGTAAAACAGAAAGCAGGATAGCAGATGAACAAGGGGCTTTAGGAAAGGTAGGGGTGTGTAGACCAAGTGTTTACAGTGAAACATATAGGTGAACAGTATTTGGATAAGGGTAAAGATGTTTTTGTGGCATTTATGGATTTGGAAAAGGCGTATGATAGGGTAGATAGGGGGCAATGTGGCAGATGTTGCAGGTGTATGGAATAGGAGGAAGGTTACTGAAAGCAGTGAAGAGTTTTTATGAGGATAGTGAGGCTCAGGTTAGGTGTAGGAGGGAAGGGACTATTCCCAGTAAAAGTGGGCCTTAGACAAGGATGTGTGATGTCACCGTGGTTGTTCAATATATTTATAGATGGGGTTGTAAGAGAGTGAATGCGAGGGTCTTGGCAAGAGGTGTTGGGCTAAAATATAAGAAGCAAATACAAAGTGGGAGTTGTCACAGTTGCTTTTGCTGATGACACTGTGCTTTTGGGAGATTCTGAAGAGAAGGTGCAGAGGTTGGTGGATGAATTTGGTAGGGTGTGTAAAAGAAGAAAATTGAAAGTGAATATAGGAAAGAGTAAGGTGATGAGGATAACAAAAGAATAGGTGACGAAAGATTGGATATCAGATTGGAGGGAGAGAGTATGGAGGAGGTGAATGTATTCAGATATTTGGGAGTGGACATGTCGGCGGATGGGTCTATGAAGGATGAGGTGAATCATAGAATTGATGAGGGAAAAGGGTGAGGGAGCACTTCGGAGTCTGTGGAGACAAAGAACCTTGTCCATGGAAGTAAAGAGGGGAATGTATGAGAGTATAGTTATACCAACGCTCTTATATGGGTGTGAAGCATGGGTGATGAATGTTGCAACGAGGAGAAGGCTGGAGGCAGTGGAGATGTCATGTCTGAGGTCAATGTGTGGTGTGAATATAATGCAGAGAATTCGGAGTTTGGAAATTAGGAGGAGGTGCGGATTACCAAAACGATTGTCCAGAGAGCTGAGGAGGGGTTGTTGAGGTGGTTTGGACATGTAGAGAGAATGGAACGAGACAGAGTGACTTCGAGAGTGTATAAATCTGTAGTGGAGGGAAGGCGGGGTAGGGGTCGCCTAGGAAAGGTTGGAGGAGGGGTAAAGAGTTTGTCAGGGCTGGTTTAGCAAGCAGTGTGAGCTATGAGAGTGAATGGAGGCAATGGTTTCATGACGTGCGTTGGAGGTGAGCAGCTAACATTTAGAGGTCAGGAAAGGCAGGCCGACTTGAGTCTGGAGATGGGAGAAGTGCCGGCACCGAAGGAGGGTTGTAAATGCTGCAGTTTTATAACGTAGTGTAGCCCTTCTGGCAAGACAGTGATGGAGTGATGATGATGAAGTTTTTTCGCCACCTGCCTTGGAATCGGCCGATGGTAAAATAAAAAAAAATATATATATATATATATATATATATATATATATATATATATATATATATATATATATATATATATATATATATATATATATATATATTTATATATATATATATATTTTTTTTTTTTTTTTATTAACACATCGGCTGATTCCCACCAAGGCAGGGTGGCCCGAAAAAGAAAAACTTTCATCATCATTCACTCATCACTGTCTTGCCAGAAGGGTGCTTTACACTACAGTTATAAAACTGCAACATTTACACCCTCCTTCAGAGTGCCGGCACTGTACTTCCCATCTCCAGAACTCAAGTCCGGCCTGCCGGTTTCCTGAATCCCTTCATAAATGTTACTTTGCTCACACTCCAACAGCACGTCAAGTATTAAAACCATATGCCTCCATTCACTCCTATCAAATACGCTCACACATGCTTGCTGGAAATCCAAGCCCTCGCACACAAAACTTCCTTTACCCTCCCTCCAACCTTTCCTAGGCCGACCCCTACCCCGCCTTCCCTCCACTACAGATTTATACACTCTCGAAGTCACTCTGTCTCGTTCCATTCTCTCTACATGTCCAAACCACCTCAACAACCCCTCCTCATCTCTCTGGACAATCGTTTTGGTAATCCTGCACCTCCTCCTAATTTCCAAACTCCGAATTCTCTGCATTATATTCACACCACACATTGACCTCAGACATGACATCTCCACTGCCTCCAGCCTTCTCCTCGTTGCAACATTCATCACCCATGCTTCACACCCATATAAGAGCGTTGGTATAACTATACTCTCATACATTCCCCTTTTACTTCCATGGACAAGGTTCTTTGTCTCCACAGACTCCGAAGTGCTCCACTCACCCTTTTCCCTCATCAATTCTATGATTCACCTCATCCTTCATAGACCCATCCGCCGACATGTCCTCTCCCAAATATCTGAATACATTCACCACCTCCATACTCTCTCCTCCAATCTGATATCCAATCTTTCGTCACCTATTCTTTTTGTTATTCTCATCACCTTACTCTTTCCTATATTCACTTTCAATTTTCTTCTTTACACACCCTACCAAATTCATCCACCAACCTCTGCAGCTTCTCTTCAGAATCTCCCAAAAGCACAGTGTCATCAGCAAAAGCAACTGTGACAACTCCCACTTTGTATTTGCTTCTTATCTTTTAGCCCAACACCTCTTGCCAAGACCCTCGCATTCACTTCTCTACAACCCCATCTATAAATATATTGAACAACCACGGTGACATCACACATCCTTGTCTAAGGCCCACTTTTACTGGGAAATAGTCCCCTTCCCTCCTACACACTCTAACCTGAGCCTCACTATCCTCATAAAAACTCTTCACTGCTTTCAGTAACCTTCCTCCTATTCCATACACCTGCAACATCTGCCACATTGCCCCCTATCTACCCTATCATACGCCTTTTCCAAATCCATAAATGCCACAAAAACATCTTTACCCTTATCCAAATACTGTTCACCTATATGTTTCACTGTAAACACTTGGTCTACACACCCCTACCTTTCCTAAAGCCCCTTGTTCATCTGCTATCCTGCTTTCTGTTTTACTCTTAATTCTTTCAATAATAACTCTACCATACACTTTACCAGGTACACTCAACAGACTTATTCCCCTATAATTTTTGCACTCTCTTTGTCCCCTTTGCCTTTATACAAAGGAACAATACACGCTCTCTGCCAATCCCTAGGTACCTTACCCTCTTCCATACATTTATTAAATAATAGCACCAACCACTCCAAAATTATATCCCCACCTGCTTTTAACATTTCTATCTTTATCCTATCAATCCCAGCTGCCTTACCCCTTTCATTCTACCCACTGCCTCACGAACTTCCCTACACCCACAACTGGCTCTTCCACACTCCTACAAGATGTTATTCCTCCTTGCCCTACACACGAAATCACAGCTTCCTGTCTTCATCAACATTTAACAAATCATCAAAATATTCTCTCCATCTTCCTGATACCTCTAACTCTCCATTTAATAACTCTCCTCTCCTATTTTTAACTGTCAAATCCATTTGTTCTCTAGGCTTCCTCAACTTATTAATCTCATTCCAAAACTTTTTCTTATTTTCAACAAAATTTGCTGATAATGAAAGTTTTTCTTTATATATATATATGTATATATATATATATATATATATATATATATATATATATATATATATATATATATATATATATATATATATATATATATATATATATATATATATATATATATATATATGTCGTGCCGATTTAGTAAAACTGGTCAATTAGCAAGAACTCATTTAAAATTAAGTCCTTTCTAAAAAATTCTCTTATACTTTTAAAGATATATTTTTTTCATTTATGTTAATGTAAAAATTTATAATTTTGAACCAAGAGAAACTTTGAAAACCTACCTAACCTTATTACAACAAGCGCAATTTAATTTAGCCTAACGCTACTAAATATATTTAAGATACGTTAACATTAATTTAATAATAAACAAACACAATGAAATATATTTTTTTCGTTATGTTCAGAATGATTTTGGCGACATTATTGCATACACAAATTTTCACTTGTCTTATATGGCAAGGTGAGCGTTGCTATTTAAGCCAAAATCGCAAGTTTTACCTAATCGGCACGACATATATATATATATATATATATATATATATATATATATATATATATATATATATATATATATATATATATATATATATATATATATATATATATATATATATACATATACATATACATATACATATACATATACATATATATATATATATATATATATAATATATATATATATATATATATATATATATATATATATATATATATATTTTATTAACACATCGGCCGATTCCACCAAGGCAGGGTGGCCCGAAAAAGAAAAACTTTCATCATCCTTCACTCCATCACTGTCTTGCCAGAGGGGTGCTTTACACTACAGTTTTAAAACTGCAACATTAACACCCCTCCTTCAGAGTGCAGACACTGTACTTCCCATCTCCAGGACTCAAGTCCGGCCTGCCAGTTTCCCTGAATCCCTTCATAAATGCTACTTTGCTCACACTCCAACAGCACGTCAAGTATTAAAAAACATTTGCCTCTATTCACTCCTATCAAATACGCTCACGTATGCTTGCTGGTAAATCCAAGCCCCTCGCATACAAAACCTCTTTTACACCCTCCCTCCTACCTTTCCTAGGCCGACCCCTACCTCACCTTCCCTCCACTACAGATTTATCCACTCTCAAAGTCATTCTGTTTCGTTTCATTCTCTCTACATGTCCGAACCACCTCAACAACCCCTCCTCAGCCCTCTGGATAATAGTTTTGGTAATCCTGCACCTCCTCCTAATTTCCAAACACCAAATTCTCTGCATTATATTCATACCACACATTGACCTCAGACATGACATCTCCACTGCCTCCAGCCTTCTCCTCGTTGCGACATTCATCACCCATGCTTCACACCCATATAGAAGTGTTGGTATAACTATACTCTCATACATTCCCCTCTTTACTTCCATGGACAAAGTTCTTTGTCTCCACAGACTCCGAAGTGCACCACTCATCCTTTTCCCCTCGTCAATTTTATGAATCACATCATCCTTCATAGACCCATCTGCTGACATGTCCACTCCCAAATATCTGAATACATTCACCTTCTCCATACTCTCTCCCTCCAATCTGATATCCAATCTTTCGTCACCTAATCTTTTTGTTGTCCTCATCACCTTACTCTTTCCTATATTCACTTTCAATTTTCTTCTTTTTCATACCCTGCCAAATTCATCCACCAACCTCTGCAACTTCTGTTCAGAATCTCCCAAAAGCAAAGTGTCATCAGCAAAAAGGAACTGTGACAACTCCCACTTTGTATTTGATTATTTTAACCCCACACCTTTTTCCAAGACCCTCGCATTCACTTCTCTTACAACCCCATCTATAAATATATTGAACAACCACGGTGACATCACACATCCTTGTCTAAGGCCTACTTTTACTGGGAAATAATCTCCCTCTCTCCTACACACTCTAACCTGATGCTCACTATCCTCAAAAAAACTTTTCACCGCTTTCAGTAACCTACCTCCTATTCCATACACCTGCAACATCTGCCACATTGCACCCCTATCCACCCTATCATACAACTTTTCCAAATCCATAAATGCCACAAAAACCTCTTTACCCTTATCAAAATACTGTTCACCTATATGTTTCACTGTAAACACTTGGTCTACACACCTAATACCTTTCCTAAAGCCCCCCTTGTTCATCTGCTATCCTGCTCTCCGTCTTACTCTTAATTCTTTTAATAATAACTCTACCATACACTTTACCTGGTATACTCAACAGACTTATTCCCCTATAATTTTTGTACTCTCGTTTGTCCCCTTTGCCTTTATACATAGGAACAATACACGCTCTGCCAGTCCCTTGGTACCTTACCCTCTTACATATATTTATTAAATAGCACTGTAAGGGAAAGTTGAGTATAATTGGGGGTTAATGTTGTTCAGTCAGCCAGGGATCATTCGAGGGTTCAGCCGGTGCTTCCCTGTAGCGGGCCCAGCCAGCACCCTCCCCCCCCCTTTTCTGGTGGTTGTAACCTTCCCTGGTGTGGAGCGAAACTGGGAGAGTCACTTCACCTCCACTCTTCTCCTGATCAGGTAAGGTGATCTACCAGGATTATTTTTTTGTGTGGTTGTTGTTTTTATGGTTACCAGTAATGTCTTCCATCTTAAAGTGAACATACTATCCTTTTTCTTTCTTAAGTGTTATGTTTGCTTACTTGTGGTAACCAATTTTCTTTTTCTTATCAGCTCTGCTGCTGGCCTGGTCAGCCCGTACCAACGCCAAGATTTAAAGGAGAATGATGTACGTCTACCTGACTTAGCTACTGGTGTCTACTCATCTGCTTCTATGTCTTCTTACTTACCGCGACCAAGTGGCTTAGGAGTATCCCTAACATCTGCCCAAGATAACCTTCCACCATCTCTTCAACACCTGAGACCTATCCTGGGCCTTATATTCTCCTACTCTACATCCTGTCAGACCCACAACGGCCTATTTCTGTTTTTTTTTTCTTCGTTTATTCCCTACCCAAGAGTCTTTAATTTTTTATATTTATTTTTGCATTATTTTTTTTGTTCAGGTGGAAGGTGTTCGCCTGACAAGCACCAACCACTCCAACACTATATCCCCACCTGCTTTTAACATTTATATCTTTATCCCATCAATCCCAGCTGCCTTACCCCCTTTCATTCTACCCACTGCCTCAAGAAACTTCCCGCACACTCACAACTGGCTCTTCCACACTCCTACAAGATGCTATTCCTCCTTGCCTTATACACGAAATCACAGCTTCCCTGTCTTCATTAACATTTAACAAGTCCTCAAAATATTCCCTCCATCTTCCCGATACCTCTAACTCTCCATTTAATAACTCTACTCTAGTATTTTTAACTGTCAAATCCATTTGTTCCCTAGGCTTCCTCAACTTATTAATCTCACTCCAAAACTTTTTCTTATTTTCAACAAAATTTGTTGATAACATCTTACCCACCCTCTCATTTGCTCTCTTTTTACATTGCTTCACCACTCTCTTAACCTCTCTTTTTCTCTCCTTATACTCTTCCCTCTTTGCATCACTTCTACTTTGTAAAAACCTCTCATATGCTAACTTTTTCTCCCTTACTACTCTCTTTACATCATCATTCCACCAATTGCTCTTCTTCCCTCCCGCACCCACTTTCATGTAACCACAAACTTCTGAAGAACACTCTAACACTATATTCTTTAACCTACCCCATACATCTTCGACCCCATTGCCTACACTCTCACTAGCCCATCTATCCTCCAATAGTTGTTTATATCTTACCCAAACTGCCTCCTCTTTTAGTTTATAAACCTTCACCTCTCTCTTACTTACTGCTCTCTATTTCCCTTGTATCCCATCTACCTTTTACTCCCACTTTAGCTACAACTGAAAAGTGATCTGATATATCTGTGGCCCCTCTATAAACATGTACATCCTGAAGTCTACTCAACAGTCTTTTATCTACCAATACGTAGTCCAACAAACTACTGTCATTACGCCCTACATCATATCTTGTATACTTATTTATCCTATTTTTCTTAAAATATGTATTACCTATAACTAAACCCCTTTCTATACAAAATTCAATCAAAGCGCTCCCATTATCATTTACACTGAGCACCCCAAACTTACCTACCACACCCTCTCTACATGTTTCTCCTACTTTAGCATTTAGGTCCCCTACCACAATTACTCTCTCACTTGGTTCAAAAGTTGCTATACATTCGCTTAACATCTCCCAAAATCTCTCTCCTCTACACTCCTCCCTTCTCCAGGTGCATACACGCTTATTATGACCCACTTTTCGCATCCGACCCTTATTTTAATCCACATAATCCTTGAATTTACACATTTATATTCCCTCTTCGCCTTCCATAACTGGTACTTCAACATTATTGCTACCCCTTCGCTTAGGTCCAGGACATCCAACTTCTTTTCATTCATAACATCAGCAATCATCTCTTTCTTATCATCCGCACTACATCTACGCACATTCAAACATCCCAGTTTTATAAAGCTTTTCTTCTTCGCTTTTTTAGTAAATGTGTACAGAAGAAGGGGATACTAGCCCATTGTTCCCGGCATTTTAGTCGCCTTATAGAACACGCATGGCTTATGGAGGAAGGATTCTTTTCCACTTCCCCATGGACAATAGAGGAAATAAAGAAGAACAAGAGCTATTAAGAAAAAGAAGAAAAACCTAGATGTGTGTATGTATATATATGCATGTGCATGCCGGTGTAATGTGACCTACGTGTAAGTAGAAGTAGCTAGATATTCCTGTTATCCAGGGTGTTTATGAGACAGAAAAATGAGACCAGCAATCCTACCATTATGTAAAACAGTTTCAGGTTTCTGTTTCACAGTTACCTGGCAGGACGGTAGTACCTCCCTGGATGGTTGCTGTCTACCATCCTACTATCTATACACACACACACATATATATATAAACACTGATCTCTGGCCGAAGGAGAATCAAACCTACGAACCTTGCAATAAGGTACGCAGTGCTTTACTGACATTACCACACTGGACCAATACCTTGGCGCCCAGCTCACGCTAGACGTTGCTCCAAGGCAGCCAGCTTTCAGGCAGGTGGCTTACAGCTTTTCATCCCCTGCATGGTCGATGTATGCAGCCTCATACTTGCACATTGGTCAAACATAGACTATTTAAAAAAGTATCAGGATTTTGACATTAATGTGTTAGAAATCTAACGTGAGACTTATTTTTTATAACAAGAGTGTCTCACTGCAGCTATCACCACCACCACTACTACCACCACTACCACTATCACCACCACTACCACCATCACCACCACTACTACCACTCCCACCACCTCCACTATTACTATTTCCACCACTTCCACCATCACCACCACTTCTTCCACTACCACCACCACCATTACGACCACCACAACCACCAATACCACCACCACCACCACCACTACCACTATCACCACCACTACCACCAGCACCACCACTACTACCACTACCACCATTACCACCACCAAAATCACCACAACGATCACTTCCATCACCACCACCACTACACCACCACCACCACCATCACTACCACCACCACCACTACCACTACCATAACTATCACCACCACTACCACCACCACCACCATCACCACTACTACCACCACCATCATCACCACCACTACCACCACCACCCCTACCACCACTTCCACCACCACTACCACTACCACCACCACTACCATCACTCCTTTAACCTTGTTTCCTCCAGCCCAGTGCTCCCTCTTCCTCTGAGAGGTCTGACCTGGAAACGGACTCTACACCAAGTCCTTTACAAGCTGCCTTTGATTCTCCTTTCGTATCATCCACCGCTGCTCTCTGCCGCCATCCAGCAATCCGCGCATTTTGACCGTATTATCGCCTGGGTATATTTTAGAATGTGGGTGACTGTCGTGTTTTGTGATGATCGAATTTCCAATACAGAAAATTTACTTAATATATTTTTAATTATCGTTTAGCGAAGAGCACAAACATACACTGTGTCTATCTGTTTGTGTCTCTCTCACCATTACCCCCTCCCTCTTTTTTCCACACCATTCCATTCTCTCCCTCAACCTCCCATCCCTTCCTCCCTCTCTCTCTATCTCTACCCTCTCATCCCTCCCTCTCTCCCTCCCTCCCTCTCTCGACCTGAAAACCAAATAAAAGGAAGAAAAGGTTCATTTCTATGTCAAAACACAGGCATGAATGATTTAATTTCCTCCTGAATGAAAATATTTTTATCATTTTCACCTTTTTTTAATTCGTGTTGTGATATCTCTGTGTATGTTCATACATGTGTATGTATGTATGTATGTATGTATGTATGTATGTATGTATGTATGTATGTATGTATGTATGTATGTATGTATGTATGTATGTATGCATGCATGTATGTATAAATGTATTGTGAAAAAATATTATTATTATTATTATTATTATTATTATTATTATTATTATTATTATTATTATTATTATTGTTATTATTATTATAAGCCAAATCACCTGCAGAAAGTTTACAGGACATCACCTGAATTATTATCTGCAAGTAATTTGAGTGAGGTAAGTGGAACTTAAGTCACAGTAGGACACAGAACTGCCACTCCTTCGATTGCCCACTTCCTCAATACTTTCACACAAAGCTAGACCTGATATTAAATTAATAATTGCAATATTAAAATCAGTTACTCTGGTTCATTGAAGTTCAGTGCACTGTATATGATTAAGAATGCTGAGAACAACAAAGATATAATTATTATACATAAGAACTTTGCATTACCACTTATCATTCAATTGTTGGTAGACACTTAATGCTGATGTAACACCACAACACTTGCCTAACATTTAGAACCTACACTGGCCAGCTTAGATTTACATACAAGGACTGTGTACTCTGTGAGGTGCGATAACGATGACGCCTCAGCCTTCATTTTCCATTCTCACCACCCTATTATGATTTCCTGTCCCAATTTCCCAGCAAGGGACACGAATTCATATTATGAATTGAGGCCGATACTCTCAATTAGGCCTCGGTAAAAGCCGAATTTCTGGTGCAAATCCCGACCAGTCCTTTCACACATAAATTCAACATGGAGTCTCCACCTCCAACGGCGTCTTCAGCAGCTGATCTCACCCCCCCCACTCAAAATTTATAGAAGGGTCAAATCAGCATCATATTTTATTATACAATTATCAAATTATTTATTTATATGTTCTACATCTAGAAAATTATGTAAAA
The DNA here is from genome assembly GCA_009830355.1 of Cherax destructor. Lineage (NCBI taxonomy): Eukaryota > Metazoa > Arthropoda > Malacostraca > Decapoda > Parastacidae > Cherax > Cherax destructor. The sequence goes on from WNWK01006985.1 coordinate 33,061, forward strand.
AAAAATCCTCATGTATTTTTGTTACTGTATGCATGTCTGGTAACCCTCCAGTGTATTTACAGTGATGCATACAGTATACGTCTGTGTATATACAGGAAAGATAAATACACACCTCACTGTATATCCATTAACATTCACTCATCTTTCAGAATGTATATATATATATATATGTCGTGCCGATTAGGTAAAACTGGCGATTTTGGCTTAAATAGCAACGCTCACCTTGCCATATAAGACAAGTGAAAATTTGTGTATGCAATAATTTCGCCAAAATCATTCTAAACATAACGAAAAAAATATATTTCATTGTGTTTTTTTATTATTAAATTAATGTTAACGTATCTAAAATATATTTAGTTGGGTTAGGCTAAATTAAATTGCGCTTGTTGTAATAAGGTTAGGTAGGTTTTCAAAGTTTCTCTTGGTACAAAATTGTAAATTCTTACATTAACATAAATGAAAAAAATATATCTTTAAACGTATAAGAGAAAATTTTAGAAAGGACTTAATTTTAGATGAGTTCTTGCTAATTGACCAGTTTTACCTAATCGGCAAGACATATATATATATATATATATATATATATATATATATATATATATATATATATATATATATATATATATATATATATATATATATATATATATATATATATATATATATATATATAAGGAGGTATCACCTCTGGGACTTTACTGGGGACCCTCATCCTCAGAGGAAAACTCGAGGTTCTCCCCGGAGCTGTTTGAATATTTTCTTCTCCTACCACCCCCTATATATAATATATGAATGCTTTATTAATAAACAGAATACATTGACAGTAAACACAAACATGAATACAATGGTACAATATATCAAAGATTATGAATCTCCTCCAGCTCCTCCGAAGCCGGAAGCGAGCCAAGTATGCAGCATGCGTTACCACTCTGGATAGCCACGCTGAGACGCTGGAACATGAACGTGGCTGTCCTTGGATCCCTGGTGGTGTCGATGAGTCTAAAACCCAGTTCTTTATGGAAACGTGTTGCATTTTTCCCCACGCTCCCAAGGTCTCTGATCCCACTGGGACAAATTGATACTGTTGGCTTATGTCCCTGTACTTGCCGATCTTGTACTCCTCTCTGTGGTCAGCAGCTCCTTCCTGTCGCCCGACACTGTGATGGGTGTAGGTGTCAGCCAGTGTCGACACAGATATAATCCCATGCTAAGAGCTTGCCATTCTTCCAAGGATAGATGGTGATCCCGTCGGGGCAGTTTGCTGGGTTGTTGGTATTGTTGGCTGCTAGTGATCGGGGCTCTCTCTCGGCTGGGCATCCAGCTGAAGCAAGGGTTCTCTTTATGATGTAGTTGACTTCATTGTGTCTTGCATGCAAGCCCTTGGTTTTGGAACAGTTTAGACCATGTAGACCATATTGGTCGGCTTGCGCATCACGCAAATACACGTATACTCCGTGTGAATTGGGGCAGCAAGGCGCAGAGCCACTGCAATGCGGAGGGTCTTAGGGTCGAGGCGTGTTCCCATTGCCGAAATGGGAACTGTTTGTAGGAAGTCCCCAGAGTGACGTGCACTCACAGCTAGGAGACAGGCAGTCTCCCTGTCTGATGTTACAGCCCTAAGCATCTTGGCAAGCATCTTTTCAGTGATGGGGCAATCCCAACTTGTCTGTTTGTAGGCCAGTTCTGCGCTAGTTTTGGTGCTGGAGCAGCAAGAGTCTCCCATTCAGTGATGGCACTGGCGTAGCTAGGGTCCTGTATTCCTGCTGAATCACTGAGGTTGTTTGGAAAAAATTGTTTTATTAACTCATTTAATGCTATGGAAGAGGATAGGAAAGTTGGTAGGGCAATCTGGGAGCATTTGCGTACTCCCAGCCCCCCAAGCCTGACTGGAAGTGAGGCTTGCAACCACTGTCCATCTTCGAGGGAAAGATTCAATACACCCTCCAGCATGGTCTTGAGAAGAGAGTCATAATCCTTGAGTTTCGGACTGCTGAAGGCTGGGGAGCACCTCAGGAAGTAGTTAAGTTTTGGGATTGACAGGCACCTGGTGAGTAGGTAGAAGGCATCATGTGTATCGATGTCTTTCATCCTGCCTTTCATCTTCCTCAGGTCTGAGATTTTTATTCCTAGGACCTGATCGATGTGTATGTGTGTATGTATGTGTGTGTGTGTAACGAAACACTTCGAAATGTTTCGGCCCCGCCGGGAATTGAACCCGGGCCCTCCGTGCATGTGTGTGTGTGTGTGTGTGTGAGTGTATGTGTGTGTACTCACCTAATTGTGGTTGCAGGGGTCGAGACTTAGCTCCTGGCCCCGCCTCTTCACTGACCGCTACTAGGTTCTCTCTCTCCCTTCTCCATGAGCTTTATCATACCTCGTCTTAAAGCAATGTATGTTTCCTACCTCCACTACATCACTTCCTAGACTATTACACTTCCTGACAACTCTATGACTGAAGAAACACTTCCTAACATCCCTTTCACTCGTCTGAGTCTTAAACTTCCAATAGTGACCCCTTGTTTCTTTGTCCCATCTCTGGAACATCCTGTGTCTGTCCACCTTATCAATTCCTCTTAGTATTTTATATGTCGTTATCATGTCTTCCCTAACCCTCCTGTCAATTAGCAAGAACTCATTTAAAATTAAGTCCTTTCAAAAATTTTATTTTACACGTGTAAGATATATTTTGTCCTTTATGTTAATGTAATAATTATTAATTTTATACCAAAAGAACCTAAGAAAACTTAACTAACCTTATTATAACAAGCGCAATTTAATTTAGCATAATCCAGATAAATATATTTTAGATAAGTTTTCAACAATTTAATAATAAACAAACACAATGAGATTTATATTTTCGTTAGGTTCAGAATGATTCTTGTGAAATTATTATATACACAAATTTTCGATTCCTTATTCGGCAAAAAGAGCGTTGCTATTTAAGCCAAAATAGCAAGTTTTAAATATATATATATATATATATATATATATATATATATATATATATATATATATATATATATATATATATATATATATATATATATATATATATATATATATATGTCGGTCCGATTAGGTAAAACTTGTCAATTAGCAAGAACTCATTTAGAATTAAGTCCCTTCTAAAATTTTCTCTTATACGTTTAAAGATATATTTTTTCATTTACGTTAATGTAAAAATTTATAACTTTGTACAAAGAGAAACTTTGAAAACCTACCTAACCTTATTACAACAAGCGCAATTTAATTTAGCCTAACCCAACTAAATATATTTTAGATACGTTAACATTAATTTAATAATAAACAAACACAATGAAATATATTTTTTTCGTTATGTTCAGAATGATTTTGGCGAAATTATTGCATACACAAATTTTCGCTTGTCTTATATGGCAAGGTGAGCGTTGCTATTTAAGCCAAAATCGCAAGTTTTACCTAATCGGCACGACATATATGATATATATATATATATATATATATATATATATATATATGTCGTGCCGATTAGTAAAACTTGCGATTTTGCTTAAATAGCAACGCTTCTTGCCATATAAGACAAGCGAAATTTTGTATGCAATAATTTCGCAAAAATCATTCTGAACCTAACGAAAAATATATTTCGTTGTGTTTGTTTATTATTAAATTAATATTAACGTATCTAAATATATTTAGTTGAGTTAGGCTAAATAAATTGCGCTTGTTGTAATAAGGTTAGGTAGGTTTTCAAAGTTTCTCTTGGTACAAAATTATAATTTTTTTATTAACATAAATGAAAAAAATATATCTTTAAACATATAAGAGAAAATCTGGCTAATTAGCAAGAACTCATTTAAAATTAAGTAATTTCTAAAAAAATTCTCTTATAAGTTTAAATATATATTTTTTTCATTTACGTTAATGTAAAAATTTATAATTTTGTACTAAGAGAAACATTGAAAACCTACCTAACCTTATTACAACAAGCGCAATTTAATTTAGCCTAACCCAACTAAATATATTTTAGATACGTTATCATTTTTTAATAATAAACAAACACAATGAAATATATTTTTTTCGTTATGTTCAGAATGATTTTGGCGAAATTATTGCATACACAAATTTTCACTTGTCTTATATGGCAAGGTGAGCGTTGCTATTTAAGCCAAAATCGCAAGTTTTACCTAATCGGCACGACATATATATATATATATATATATATATATATATATATATATATATATATATATATATATATATATATATATATATATATATATATATATATATATATGTCTTGCCGATTAGGTAAAACTGGTCAGTTAGCAAGAACTCATCTAAAATTAAGTCCTTTCTAAAATTTTCTCTTATAAGTTTAAAGATATATTTTTTTTCATTTATGTTAATGTAAGAATTTATAATTTTGTACCAAGAGAAACTTTGAAAACCTACCTAACCTTATTACAACAAGCGCAATTAAATTTAGCCTAACCCAACTAAATATATTTTAGATACGATAACATTAATTTAATGTTAAACAAACACAATGAAATATATTTTTTTCGTTATGTTCAGAATGATTTTGGCGAAATTATTGCATACACAAATTTTCACTTGTCTTATATGGCAAGGTGAGCGTTGCTATTTAAGCCAAAATCGCAAGTTTTACCTAATCGGCACGACATATATGTATATATATATATATATATACAAACACTAATCTCTGGCCGACGGAGACTTGAACCTACGAACCTCATGACAAGGTACGCAGTGCTTTACCGACCGTACCACACTGGTCCAATACCTTGGCATCCAGCTTTCGCTAGACGTTATTCCAAGGCAGCCAGCTTTCAGGCAGGAAGGCTTACAGCTTTTCATCTCATCCCCTGCATGCATCGACACAACTAGAGATTTTTTCAATGCTAGGAATTCGCAAGAGCAGGCGAAATATTCACAAACAATGATCTCTGGCCGACGGAGACTCGAACCTACGAACCTCATGACAAGGTACGCAGTGCTTTACCGACCGTACCACACTGGTCCAATACCTTGGCATCCAGCTTTCGGTCGGTAAAGCACTGCGTACCTTGTCATGAGGTTCGTAGGTTCGAGTCTCCGTCGGCCAGAGATCAGTGTTTGTGAATATTTCGCCTGCTCTGCGAATTCTAGCATTATATATATATATATATATATATATATATATATATATATATATATATATATATATATATATATATATATATATATATATATATATATATATATATATGTCGTGCCGATTATGTAAAACTTGGATTTTGGCTTAAATAGCAACGTCTTCTTGCCATATAAGACAAGCGAAATTTGTGTATGCAATAATTTCGCAAAATCATTCTGAACCTAACGAAAAAATATATTTCGTTGTGTTTGTTTATTATTAAATTAATATTAACGTATCTAAAATATATTTAGTTGGTTAGGCTAAATAAAATTGCGCTTGTTGAATAAGGTTAGGTAGGTTTTCAAAGTTTCTCTTGGTACAAAATTATAATTTTTTATTAACATAAATGAAAAATATATCTTTAAACATATAAAGAAAATTTTAGAAAGGACTTAATTTTAAATGATTTCTTGTAATTGACCAGTTTTACCTAATCGGCACGACATATATATATATATATATATATATATATATATATATATATATATATATATATATATATATATATATGTATATATATATATATATATATATATGTCGTGCCGATTAGGTAAAACTTGCGATTTTGGCTTAAATAGCAACGCTCATCTTGCCATATAAGACAAGGAAAATTTGTGATGCAATAATTTCCCAAATCATTCTGAACATAACGAAAAATATATTTCAATGTGTTTGTTTATTATTAAATTAATGTTAACGTATCTAAAATATATTTAGTAGGTTAGGCTAATAAATTGCGCTTGTTGTAATAGGTTAGGTAGGTTTTCAAAGTTTCTCTTGGTACAAAATTATAATTCTTACATTAACATAAATGAAAAATATATCTTTAAACGTATAGGAGAAATTTTAGAAAGGACTTAATTTTAGATGAGTTTTGCTAATGACCAGTTTTACCTAATCGGCACGATATATATATATATATATATATATATATATATATATATATATATATGTCGTGCCGATTAGGTAAAACTGGCCAATTAGCAAGAACTCATTTAAAATTAAGTCCTTTCTAAAATTTTCTCTTATACATTTAAAGATATATTTTGTTCATTTATGTTAATGTAAGAATTTATAATTTTGTACCAGAGAAACTTTGAAAACCTACCTAACCTTATTACAACAAGCGCAATTTAATTTAGCCTAACCCAACTAAATATATTTTAGATACTTTAACATTAATTTAATAATAAACAAACACAATGAAATATATTTTTTTCGTTATGTTCAGAATGATTTTGGCGAAATTATTGCATACACAAATTTTCACTTGTCTTATATGGCAAGGTGAGCGTTGCTATTTAAGCCAAATCGAAGTTTTCTAATCGGCACGACATATATATATATATATATATATATCGTGCCGATTAGGTAAAACTGGCTAATTAGCAAGAACTCATTTAAAATTAAGTCCTTTCTAAAAAAATTCTCCTATAAGTTTAAATATATATTTTTTTCATTTACGTTAATGTAAAAATTTATAATTTTGTACCAAGAGAAACATTGAAAACCTACCTAACCTTATTACAACAAGCGCAATTTAATTTAGCCTAACCCAACTAAATATATTTTAGATACGTTATCATTTTTTTAAAAATAAACAAACACAATGAAATATATTTTTTTCGTTATGATCAGAATGATTTTGGCGAAATGATTGCATACACAAATTTTCACTTGTCTTATATGACAGGTTGAGTGTTGCTATTTAAGCCAAAATCGCAAGTTTTACCTAATCGGCACGACATATATATATATATATATGTCTTGCCGATTAGGTAAAACTGGTCAGTTAGCAAGAACTCATCTAAAATTAAGTCCTTTCTAAAATTTTCTCTTATAAGTTTAAAGATATATTTTTTTTCATTTATGTTAATGTAAGAATTTATAATTTTGTACCAAGAGAAACTTTGAAAACCTACCTAACCTTAATACAACAAGCGCAATTTAATTTAGCCTAACCCAACTAAATATATTTTAGATACGATAACATTAATTTAATGTTAAACAAACACAATGAAATATATTTTTTTCGTTATGTTCAGAATGATTTTGGCGAAATTATTGCATACACAAATTTTCACTTGTCTTATATGGCAAGGTGATCGTTGCTATTTAAGCCAAAATCGCAAGTTTTACTAATCGGCACGACATATATATGTCGTGCCGATTAGGTAAAACTGGTCAATTAGCAAGAACTCATCTAAAATTAAGTCCTTTCTAAAAAAAATTATTATACGTTTAAAGATATATTTTTTACATTTATGTTAATGTATGCATTTATAATTTTGTACCAAGAGAAACTTTGAAAACCTACTTAACCTTATTACAACAAGCGCAATTTAATTTAGCCTAACCCAACGAAATATATTTTAGATACGTTAACATTAATTTAATATTAAACAAACACAATGAAATATATTTTTTTCGTTATGTTCAGAATGATTTTGGCGAAATTATTGCATACACAAATTTTCACTTGTCTTATATGGCAAGGTGAGCGTTGCTATTTAAGCCAAAATCGCAAGTTTTACCTAATCGGCACGACATATATATATATATATATATATATATATATATATATATATATATATATATATATATATATATATATATATATAGGTATACATGCCTTTCAGTGATACAGTGAAAAATTTGCATCTCACAATATATTCATAACTTCACATTTTATGTTATAAAGCAAGAAATACAGTATAAAAATACAATAGGTACAACATATTTTCTCCCCCGAGGGCGCTGAATTGTTTGTACGAGTATTAGTGCCGCTAACTTCATCCCAGAATTTAAGTAACAATTCCCGTGAGTCTAGCTTAAATACATCAAATATTTATTTCATGAGCTGCGTAATTATAATTCCCTTGAAAAAGGAAATAGCACTCTCATATACGCTTTTTTGTACATTAAACGCAATATGTAAGAGTGTCTTGGTGACAAGAAGCGGGAGAAAATGTGAGAGGACCCGGAAGCGATGACATGAGAAGTAAAGTCCTTGATGTTACTGAAACCTTTCCCTGGCTGACCAGTTCAGTTCTGGTAGATTTTTATTAACCCCTCCACTCCGTTAACAGAAATTAAACGTTACATCAGTTCGGGTATTAGTGTAGCGAACACTTGCTAATGAAAGGTTATAACTCCAGACTTATTGACAAGAAACGTGAAAGTTTGTCAACATTAAATTTTTGAGGTCGTATATACTGAAGAGGACCTTAGCTGGAGGCCGAAATATACACGAATACGTAATGAATCAATACTGCTGGTAATAGTGACAATGCTAACTGCCCTGTCATTATAGACAACACTAGTAGCACTGACAACACTCATGACATTGAAACTACGCCTTTAACTTGGAGACCATGACTAGTCATTAAACTAGCAGAAGAATGTCTTATCCACTAAGAAGATCCGTTGAACTAGGTGCATTTGTATGCTAGGAAGGTTAACATGGATAATCACAGTGACCACACTAATAAGGTTAACATGGGGGCACCAATGTGACCACACTATCAAGGCTAACATGGGCCACCATGGTGACCACGCTAGAGAGAACAACACTCGCACCTCTAGTGTTCTTCCTAGTTGAGAACACGGGTCTAGAGAGAGAACACTCACACCTGGAGTGTTCTTTCTCGCTGAGAACTGTTGCTGAAGCAATGGTGAGTAAGTCTTGTGTTTCTCTCAGTGCACCTGACTCAGTGCACCTGACTCAGTACACCTGACTCAATACATCTGACTCAGTGCACCTGACTCAGTGCACCTGACTCAGTGCACCTGACTCACTGCACCTGACTCTCTACACCTGACTCATTACACCTGACTCAGTGCACCTGACTAAGAGTACCTGACACAGTGCACCTGACTAATAGTACCTGAGAGTGCACCTGACTCAATGTACCTGACTCAATGCGCATGACTCGGTGCAGCAGACTCAATGCACCTGACTCGATATACATGACTCGATGCACCTGACTCAGTGCATATGACTCAATGCACCTGACCTCTGAGTCAGGTGCACTGACTATAGTGCACCTGACCTATCAAATATTGTTGTTTTCGTTGTTGCAGATGATGTTGTTGTGATGTTGTTATTATTGTTGTTGTTGCTGTTGTTGTTACTGATGTTGATATTATTGCTGTTATAATGTATATGATGATGTTGTTGTTACTGCTCTTGTTGCTGCTGTTGTTGATGTTGTTATTATTATTGTTGTTGTTGAAGATATAAGATGTTGTTCATGTTTGTTGTTGTTAATGGTCATGAGGTTGTTGTTGTTGTTGTTGTTACAACTGTGATTACATTCGTGGGGAAGCGCTAAACCCGCGTGTCATAGAGCGCCTGGAGAACGGAAAACAATCTTGCTTAAAACAGAGTAGTAGACAGTAACTCTGATCCCTTGGATCAAGAGTCCCTCGCCGAGAAACATAGTTATGTGTCCTGAAACTGAGGCAGTTCTAAAACAACTGTAAAACTTAAGTTTTTTCTAGTTACGTAATTTTATAGTAAAGAAAGAGAGAGAGAGAGAGAGAGAGAGAGAGAAGAGACGGAGAGGGAGAGAGAGAGAGAGAGAGAGAGAGAGAGAGAGAGACGATAGAAGAGAGAGAGAGAGAGAGAGAGAGAGAGAGAGAGAAGAGAGGGAGAGAGAGAGAGAGCAGACACAGATGGTCTATGAGCCAAGTTACTTTGCGAGATTAACGTCCTATTGTGTGGGATTGATAGGAGGAGAGAAACATATATATATATATATATATATATAATATATGTATATATATATATATATATATATATATATATATATATATATATATATATATATATATATATATATATATATATTTTTTTTATTAACACATCGGCCGATTCCCACCAAGGCAGGGTGGCCCGAAAAAGAAAAACTTTCATCATCATTCACTCCATCACTGTCTTGCCAGAAGGGTGCTTTACACTACAGTTATAAAACTGCAACATTAACACCCCTCCTTCAGAGTGCCGGCACTGTACTTCCCATCTCCAGAACTCAAGTCCGGCCTGCCGGTTTCCCTGAATCCTTCATAAATGTTACTTTGCTCACACTCCAACAGCACGTCAAGTATTAAAAACCATATGCCTCCATTCACTCCTATCAAATACGCTCACACATGCTTGCTGGAAGTCCAAGCCCTCGCACACAAAACTTCCTTTACCCCTCCCTCCAACCTTTCCTAGGCCGACCCCTACCCCGCCTTCCCTCCACTACAGATTTATACACTCTCGAAGTCACTCTGTCTCGTTCCATTCTCTCTACATGTCCAAACCACCTCAACAACCCTCCTCAGCTCTCTGGACAATCGTTTTGGTAATCCCGCACCTCCTCCTAATTTCCAAACTCCGAATTCTCTGCATTATATTCACACCACACAGTGACCTCAGACATGACATCTCCACTGCCTCCAGCCTTCTCCTCGTTGCAACATTCATCACCCATGCTTCACACCCATATAAGAGCGTTGGTATAACTATACTCTCATACATTCCCCTCTTTACTTCCATGGACAAGGTTCTTTGTCTCCACAGATTCCGAAGTGCTCCACTCACCCTTTTCCCCTCATCAATTCTATGATTCACCTCATCCTTCATAGACCCATCCGCCGACATGTCCACTCCCAAATATCTGAATACATTCACCTCCTCCATACTCTCTCCCTCCAATCTGATATCCAATCTTTCGTCACCTATTCTTTTTGTTATCCTCATCACCTTACTCTTTCCTATATTCACTTTCAATTTTCTTCTTTTACACACCCTACCAAATTCATCCACCAACCTCTGCAACTTCTCTTCAGAATCTCCCAAAAGCACAGTGTCATCAGCAAAAAGCAACTGTGACAACTCCCACTTTGTATTTGCTTCTTTATCTTTTAGCTCAACACCTCTTGCCAAGACCCTCGCATTCACTTCTCTTACAACCCCATCTATAAATATATTGAACAACCACGGTGACATCACACATCCTTGTCTAAGGCCCACTTTTACTGGGAAATAGTCCCCTTCCCTCCTACACACTCTAACCTGAGCCTCACTATCCTCATAAAAACTCTTCACTTCTTTCAGTAACCTTCCTCCTATTCCATACACCTGCAACATCTGCCACATTGCCCCCCTATCTACCCTATCATACGCCTTTTCCAAATCCATAAATGCCACAAAAACATCTTTACCCTTATCCAAATACTGGTCACCTATATGTTTCACTGTAAACACTTGGTCTACACACCCCTACCTTTCCTAAAGCCCCTTGTTCATCTGCTATCCTGCTTTCTGTTTACTCTTAATTCTTTCAATAATAACTCTACCATACACTTTACCAGGTACACTCAACAGACTTATTCCCCTATAATTTTTGCACTCTCTTTTGTCCCCTTTGCCTTTATACAAAGGAACAATACACGTTCTCTGCCAATCCCTAGGTACCTTACCCTCTTCCATACATTTATTAAATAATAGCACCAACCACTCCAAAATTATATCCCCACCTGCTTTTAACATTTCTATCTTTATCCCATCAATCCCAGCTGCCTTACCCCTTTCATTCTACCCACTGCCTCACGAACTTCCCTACACCCACAACTGGCTCTTCCACACTCCTACAAGATGTTTTCCTCCTTGCCCTACACACGAAATCACAGCTTCCTGTCTTCATCAACATTTAACAAATCCTCAAAATATTCTCTCCATCTTCCCGATACCTCTAACTCTCCATTTAATAACTCTCCTCTCCTATTTTTAACTGTCAAATCCATTTGTTCTCTAGGCTTCCTCAACTTATTAATCTCATTCCAAAACTTTTTCTTATTTTCAACAAAATTTGCTGATAACATCTCACCCACTCTCTCATCTGCTCTCTTTTTACATTGCTTCACCACTTTTTAACCTCTCTTTTTCTCTCCATATACTCTTCCCTCCTTGCATCACTTCTACTTTGTAAAAACCTCTCATATGCTAACTTTTTCTCCCTTACTACTCTTTTTACATCATCATTCCACCAATCGCTCCTCTTCCCTCCCGCACCCACTCGCCTGTAACCACAAACTTCTGCTGAACACTCCATACATTTTCGACCCTATTGCCTACACTCTCACTAGCCCATCTATCCTCCAATAGTTGTTTATATCTTACCCTAACTGCCTCCTCTTTTAGTTTATAAACCTTCACCTCTCTTTTACTTACTGATTCTATTTTCCTTGTATCCCATCTACCTTTTACTCCCACTGTAGCTATAACTAAAAAGTGATGATCTGATATATCTGTGGCCCCTCTATAAACATGTACATCCTGAAGTCTACTCAACAGTCTTTTATCTACCAATACATAGTCCAACAAACTACTGTCATTACGCCCTACATCATATCTTATATACTTATTTATCCTCTTTTTCTTAAAATATGTATTACCTATAACTAAACCCCTTTCTATACAAAGTTCAATCAAAGGGCTCCCATTATCATTTACACCTGGCACCCCAAACTTACCTACTACACCCTCTCTGCATGTTTCTCCCACTTTAGCATTTAGGTCCCCTACCACAATTACTCTCTCATTTGGTTCAAAAGTTCCTATACATTCGCTTAACATCTCCCAAAATCTCTCTCTCTCCTCTACACTCCTCTCTTCTCCAGGTGCATACACGCTTATTATGACCCACTTTTCGCATCCGTCCCTTATTTTAATCCACATAATCCTTGAATTTACACATTCATATTCCCTCATTTCCTTCCATAACTGATCCTTCAACATTATTGCTACCCCTTCCTTAGCTCTAACTCTCTCAGATACTCCTGACTTAATCCCATTTATTTCTCCCCACTGAAACTCGCCTACCCCTTCAGCTTTGTTTCGCTTAGGCCAGGACATCCAACTTCTTTTCATTCATAACATCGGCAATCATCTCTTTCTTATCATCCGCACTACATCCACGCACATTCAGACAACCCAGTTTTATAAAGTTTTTCTTCTTCTCGTTTTTAGTAGATTTGTACAGGAGAAGGGGTTACTAGCCCATTGCTCCCGGCATCTTAGTCGCCTCATACGACACGCATGGCTTACGGAGGAAAGATTCTTTTCCACTTCCCCATGGACAACAGAGAAAATAAAAAGAACAAGAGCTATTAAGAAAAAGAAGAAAAACCTAGATGTGTGTATGTATATATATGCATGTGTATGCCAGTGTAGTGTGACCTAAAGTGTAAGTAGAAGTAGCTAGATATACCTGTTATCCAGCGTGTTTATGAGACAGATAAAAGACACCAGCAATCCTACCATCATGTAAAACAGTTTCAGGTTTCTGTTTCACAGTCACCTGGCAGGACGGTAGTACCTCCCTGGGTGGTTGCTGTCTACCAACCTACTACCTCACGATGATTCGGGCCAAAACTACATGGGTTCGAATCCTTGGCTGGTCGCAATGTTGTCATTGATATATACTTATATATATATATATATATATATATATATATATATATTATATATATATATATATATATATATATATATATATATATATATATATATATATATATATATATGTCGTGCCGATTAGGTAAAACTTGCGATTTTGGCTTAAATACCAACGCTCACCTTGCCATATAAGACAAGTGAAAATTGTGTATGCAATAATTTCGCCAAAATCATTCTGAACAAAACGAAAAAATATATTTCATTGTGTTTGTTTATTATTAAATTAATGTTAACGTATCTAAAATATATTTAGTTGGGTTAGGCTAAATTAAATTGCCCTTGTTGTAATAAGGTTAGGTAGGTTTTCAAAGTTTCTCTTGGTACAAAATCATAAATTTTACATTAACATAAATGAAAAAATATATCTTTAAACGTATAAGAGAAAATTTTAGAAAGGACTTAATTTTAGATGAGTTCTTGCTAATTGACAAGTTTACCTAATCGGCACGACATATATATATATATATATATATATATATATATATATATATATATATATATATATATATATGTCGTGCCGATTAGGTAAAACTTGCGATTTTGGCTTAAATAGCAACGCTCACCTTGCCATATAAGACAAGTGAAAATTTTGTATGCAATAATTTCGCCAAAATCATTCTGAACATAACGAAAAAATATATTTCATTGTGTTTGTTTATTATTAAATTAATGTTAACGTATCTAAAATATATTTAGTTGGGTTAGGCTAAATTAAATTGCGCTTGTTGTAATAAGGTTAGGTAGGTTTTCAAAGTTTATCTTGGTACAAAATTATAAATTCTTACATTAACATAAATGAAAAAATATATCTTTAAACGTATAAGAGAAAATTTTAGAAAGGACTTAATTTTAGATGAGTTCTTGCTAATTGACCAGTTTTACCTAATCGGCACGACATATATATATATACATATATATATATACATATATATATATACATATATATATATATATATATATATATATATATATATATATATATATATATATATATATATATATATATATATATATATATATATATAAGTATATATCAATGACAACATTGCGACCAGCCAAGGATTCGAACCCATGTAGTTTTGGCCCGAATCATCGTGAGCGAAAATCACACATGACGCTCTAACGCACACGATCACGCAATCATACAAGAATCACGCACCAGCGGAGCTGGGTGTTTTACCGTGATCCGAGGACATATGGTGGAGTGGTGCCTCGAGAGCTAATTTCATTCTACTCCCGTTTGGTGTACTACCCTCCACGAGCGTGATTCTTGATTCCTGTGGGTAAGAGCGTCAATGTGATTTTCGCTCACCATGGGGCGGACCAAAACGACATGGGTTCGAATCCTCGGCTAGTCGCAGTGTTGTTATTGATTCAATATCACTCGTTCGTGGTTATATATATATATATATATATATATATATATATATATATATATATATATATATATATATATATATATAGTATATAAAATTTATTTCAAGATACAATACATTGTCAAAATACATTAACAAGAATACAATAGTGAGTAAAACAACATAGATGACAACTCAGAGCTACATGTCAAATACTTCGTCCAGCTCCCCGGTAGTGGGAAGCGTGCCCAGAATACTGCAGGCATTTACCCTCTGGATCGCAACACTGAGTCTCTGAAAGAGGAAGCTGGTCGCCCTGTGGTCCTTGGTTTCTATGATGAGTTTTCCACCCAGCTCCTTGAGAAACTTTAGAGCACACTTGCCCCATGCTCCATGGGTCTCCGACCCTATTGGGATGAAGTTATAGCAAGGGGAAAGGTCTTCATATTTGCGGGTCTTCTGGGTCTCCCTGTGGCTGGCAGCTCCACCCCCTTCGGCTAAGGAGTGTGGCAGGTAGGTGTCTGTCAATGTGGCAGCACAGGTGTAGTCCCAAGCAATCTGCTTACCATCCTTCCAGGGTAGCATGGTGGCTCCATCAGGACGCTTTTGACTTCAATCCGACCTCTGCACTTGGGGTTCCCGTTGAGCTGGGCAACGGGCTGTGGCGAGGCTTCTCTTTATGATGTCATTGACCTCCTCATGTCTAGCATACTTCCCTTCTGATGTGTGACACACTAGACCATGAAGTCCGAATTGATCAGCCGTCGCCCTGCCGCAAATACACCTATGTTCGGTGAGTACGGGGGCGGCTAGGCGAAGAGCAACACCAATCCGAATGGCCTGTGGGTCGAGTCGAGTCCCCAGAGAGGAATTGGGAACAGCTAGAAGGAAATCTCTTGAGTGTGGTGCCTTCACCGCTAGGAGACGAGCTTTGTCCTTTCCTGAAGCGTTGGTGAGCATTGTGTTGGCAATTTTTTCTATGATCGGTTTGTCCCAGTGGGACTGTTTGTGCTCTTTGGGAGGAGCTGGTCTACTGGAGGAGTCTGCCAGGATGTCCCACTGCACTGCTGCTTCAATGAACTTGGGGTCTTGAGCTCCCACCACACCTCTCAAACGTTCAGGGACAATCCTCTTGACTAATCCACAGGAGGCCAAACACGATGACAGAAATGCAGGTAACGCTACCTGCCTTGCTTTGCACCCTATACCTCCCAGTCGCACTGGGAGGGTTGCCTGCTCCCATTGCTGATCCTCTAGTGACAGATTCAGTGCCTTCTTGAAGGTTGATCTCAGGTGTGCGTCATACTCGTCAAGTGTTGGGTTTTCAAAAGAGGGTGCGCACCTCAAGAAAAAAAAAATATATATATATATGTCATGCCGATTAGGTAAAACTTGCGATTTTGGCTTAAATATCAACGCTCATCTTCCCATATAAGACAAGTGAAAATTTGTGTATGCAATAATTTCGCAAAAATCATTCTGAACCAAACGAAAAATATATATTTCAGTGTGTTTGTTTATTATTAAATTATTGTAAAAGTATCTAAAATATATTTAGTTGGGTTAGGCAAAATTAAATTGCGCTTGTTGAAATAAGGTTAGGTAGGTTTTCAAAGTTTCTCTTTGTACAAAATTATAAATTTTTACATTAACATAAATGAAAAAAATATATCTTTAAACGTATAAGATAAAATTTTAGAAAGGACTTAATTTTAGATGAGTTCTTGCTAATTGACTAGTTTTACCTAATCGGCACGACATATATATATATATATATATATATATATATATATATATATATATATATATATATATATATATATATATATATATATATATATATATATATATATATATATATATATATATATATATATATATATATATATATATATAGGGAGAGAGAGAGACAGAGACAGAGACAGAGAGAGACTGAGAAAGAGAGAAAGACAGAGAGAGATGGGAAGACATGGCGGCGGAGTGAGGAATAGAGAGAACTGGAACAGAAAAGAAAGGAAGAGGAGCTGGAGGCTAGAAACAGACTCTTCAAAGGATTAGATATATGTGGAGGGAGGAATGAATGAGGGCTAGAATGAAGTCAATGGGAGAGGGAGGGAAACAAACGAGGTAAGAGAGAGAGAGAGAGAAGAAAGAAGAGGCCAGGGAGACTGAATAAGAAAGGAAGCCACAGAAAATGAAAAAGAAATACAGAGAAGAGAGAGGGAATATGGAAGAACAGCAAGGAAAGAATAAGAAGCAAGTATAACAACAACAATAAGGTGTAGAAAAGAATTGGTTGTAAACAAGAATAAGGAGCAAGGGTGAGTAGACAAAAATAGACAGTGAACATGAGAATAAGGAGTAAACAAGAATAGAAAGCTAACAAGTATGGTGAGTAAATATAGGAATAGGGCCTAAACAAGAAAATAGATGGTACACAAGAATAAGCAATAAGCAAGAATATGAATTAGAAAAACTGCGAATAAGAAAAAAAGGAGTAAATATCAGAATAAGAAGTAAACAAGAACAGGGAGAAACAATCGAAATATAGAGTAAATAATATGAACAAAACAAATATATAGAGAAAAAAGAATAGGAAGTAAACATGAGAATACCAAAACATACAAGTATATACAACATTACACATGTGACAGAGTATACAACACTACACATGTGACAGAGTATACAACACTACACGTGTGACAGAGTATACAACACTACACATGTGACAGATTATACAACACTACACATGTGACCGAATATACAACACTACACATGTGACAGAGTATACAACACTACACATGTGACAGAGTATACAACACTACACATGTGACAGAGTAAACAACACTACAAATATGACAGAGTATACAACACTACACATGTGACACAGTACATAACACTACACATGTGACAGAGTATACAACACTACACATGTGACAGAGTATACAACAATACACATGTGACAGAGTATACAACACTACACATGTGACACAGTACATAACACTACACATGTGACAGAGTATACAACAATACACATGTGACAGAGTATACAACACTACACATGTGACAGAGTAAACAACACTACAAATATGACAGAGTATACAACACTACACATGTGACAGAGTATACAACACTACACATGTGGCAGAGTATACAACATTACACATGTGACAGAGTATACAACAATACACATGTGACAGAGTATACAACACTACACATGTGACACAGTACATAACACTACACATGTGACAGAGTATACAACAATACACATGTGACAGAGTATACAACACTACACATGTGACACAGTACATAACACTACACATGTGACAGAGTATACAACAATACACATGTGACAGAGTATACAACACTACACATGTGACAGAGTAAACAACACTACAAATATGACAGAGTATACAACACTACACATGTGACAGAGTACACAACACTTCACATGTGACACAGTATACAACACTACAGATGTGACAGAGTATACATTAGTACACACGTGACAGAGTATACAACAACATACACGTGACACACAGTATACAACAATACACATGTGACACGCAGCATACAATAATATACATGTGAGACACATTATACAAAAATACACATGAGACGCAGTGTACGATAATACACATGAGATGCAGTATACAATAATTCACAGTTGACACACATTATATAACAATACACATGTGACACACAGTATACAACTCTACACATGTAACACACAGTATACAAAAATACACATGTGACACACAGTATACAATAATACACATGTGATACACAGTATAAAACAATACATGTGACACACAGTATACAAAAATACACATGTGACACACAGTATACAACTCTACACATGTAACACACAGTATACAAAAATACACATGTGACACACAGTATACAATAATACACATGTGATACACAGTATAAAACAATACATGTGACACACAGTATACAACAATACACAAGTGATACACAGTATACAACAATACACATGTGACACACAATATACAACAATACACATGTGATACACAGTACACAATAATATACATGTGACACACATTTTCCAAAAATACACATGAGACACAGTATACGATAATACACATGTGATACACAGTATACAACGCTACACATGTGACACACTACAACAATTCACATGTGACACAGCATACAACAATACACATGTGATACACAGTATACAACAATTCACATGTGACACACGGTATACAACAATACACATGACACACAATATACAACAATACACATGTGACACAGTACAGTATAACATAACCTCTGTAAATTTTGATGTGATGCCAGAATAAGTCGTGCCCATCTGCCCTTCCTGGGCCACATGCGGCCCTTGTAAGCCTTTTTGAAAGGGTCCTAGTGTGGTTCTTAAAAAGCTTTATTGCAAACTTTTAAAGGTTTTAGTGCAACCTTTAACAGCTTTATTGCAACAATTAAAAGGCTTCAGTGCTAACTGTAAAAGGGTTTAGTGCAACCTTTAAAAAGCTTCAATGCAACCTATAAAATTCTAGGTGCAATCCAAAATAAAACGTTTAGGGGCAATATTTAAAAGACTTAAATGCAACCTATAAAAGGTTTTCAGTGAAATTTTAAAAGGGTTTACTAAAACCTTTGAAAGGCTTTAATGTAACCTAGAAAATGCTTTAGTGATCAAATAAAAGGCTTTATTGCAACCTGTAAAAAGCTTTATTGAAACCTTTTAAAGGTTTTATTGAAATGCTAAAGAAACTTTACTGAACATTTAAAAAGATAAAGTGAAACTTGTGAACATTGAAAAGGCTTTAATAAACCTTTAAAAGGCTCTAATGTAACCCAAAAAATATATAATACAACCTTTAAAAGACTTTAGTACAACTTAAAAGCAGTTTTAGTGTAGGTTTTGAAAGGCTTTTGTGCAATTTTCAAATGGCTTTGGTATTTACCTTAAGAAAAATCAATATTCTGTAAGTAAATCGAAAATAAACACTAGTGAATGCTCGGGTGTTGGCACTGGTGAATGCTCGGGTGTTGGCACTGGTGAATGCTCGGGTGTTGGCACGACTGATGGGATTAAGAGATAAAGACTCTGACACAAGGTGGGAGTTGTCACTGTTCCTTTTTGCTGATGACACTGTTCTTTTGAGAGATTCTGAAGAGAAGTTGCACAGGTTGGTGAACGAGTTTGGAAGGGTATGTAAAATATGGAAAATAAAAGCGAACGAAGGAGAAAGCAAGGTGATGAGGATAACAAAATGTTTAGGAAATGAATGATTGGATATCAGACTGAAGGGAAGGAGTATGGAGAAAGTGAATGTATTCAGATATTTGGGAGTGGACTTGTCAGCAGATGTGTCTATGAAAGACGAGGTGAATCATAGAATTGATGAGGGAAAATAGGGAGTGGTGGAGCACTGAGGAGTCCGTGGAGACAAAGAAGCAAAGAGGGGAATGTAAGAGATACCAACGCTCTTATATGGGTGGGAAGCATGGGTGGTGAACGTTGCAACATGAAGGAGGCTGGAGGCAGTTTAGATGTCTTGTCTGAGGGTAATGTGTAGTGTGAATATAATATCAAGAATCTGTAGCTTGTAGATTAAGAGGTGCAAGGTTTTAAAAATATTATTCAGAGGGCTGAGGAGGGGTTGTTGAGGTGGTTCCGTCACTAGACAAGATGGAACAAAAATTAAAAACTTGGATGGTATATAAATCTGTAGTGGAAGGTGGACTAGAGGTCGTTCTATGAACGGTTGGAGGGAGGGGGTAAAGGAGGTTTTGTGTGCGAGAGGCTTGGACGTCCTGGAAGCATGCGTGAGCATGTTACATGGGAGCGAGTTTACCTGGAGAGAGCTTTGGGGGTCAACGTCCCCGCGGCTCGGTCTGAGACCAGGTCTCGTGGTGGATCAGGGTCTGATAAACCAGGCTGTTATTGCTGGCCGCACGCAAACTTACTTACGAACCACAGCCCGGTTGGTCAGATACTGACTTTAGGTGCCTGTCCAGTGCTTTCTTGAAGACAACCAGGGGTCTATTGGTAATCCACCTTATGTATGCTGGGAGACAATTGAACAGTCTTGGGTCCCGGACACTTATTGTGTTGTCTCTCAGTGTATTCGTGGCGCCCCTGCTTTTCATTGAGGGAATGTTGCATCTCCTGCCGAGTCTTACGCTTTCATAGGGAGTGATTTTCGTGTGCAAGTTTGGTACTAATTCCTCTAGGATTTTCCCAGTGTATATTATCATGTATCTTTCTCGCCTGCGCTCCAGGGAATACAGATCAAAGGCCTTCAACCGTTCCCAGTAATTTAGGTGCCTTATCGTACTTTGTGTGGATTCAAATACATATTATGAGAGTGAGCAAAGTAACATTTATGAAGGGATTGTGGGAAACCTGGAGGCAAGATGTGAGTCCTTGAGGTGGAAACCACAGTGCCTGCGCAACAACACTGTAGTGTTGTCATGCCTCTGGCAAGAGAGTGATCGACTGATTGATGATGCGAATGTTTGTTCATTTTCGAGTCACATTCCCTTGGTGGGAAACAGCCGATGTATTAATATATATATATATATATATATATATATATATATATATATATATATATATATATATATATATATATATATATATATGCAAAAAGATCACAGTAAACAGGTGATATCAAAATATATTTAAGACAACCACTATGAAAAATAGAAGAATTCCAAGCTTGTGACTACTCACATTATCATAGTTCCTTGATAATGTGAGTAGTCACGAAATCGCTTGGAATTCTTCTATTTTTTCATAGTGGTTGTCTTGCATATATATATATATATATATATATATATATATATATATATATATATATATATATATATATATTCTCGTAGATTTTCTGTTTCAGAATATATGAATACATTCTTCAATTTACTAATAAAACACTGCACACAGATTCATGTTTTTGATACATTTTCTGGTGGAATATTTTCTCACCTCATCACAAATGTGAAACCTGAATGAGATCCACGAAATTAAAAAAAGGGGATTTACTGAAGTTATCGAACCCTCTTTACAGTCACAACCTTGATGCTGAGACTCACATTTTGAAATGAGATTTCGTTTAAGGGCCACATGTGCTCCCACTCACCACGAGTACACTTTGTGGTAAGGAAGAATATGATCGAAATTACGATGAATCGTCTTGGATATAATGCCCACTCAACAGGGCACTGATTTAAGAAAAATATCCACCCCTCTGAAAGTGGTATTATAATACCACCTACAGAGGGGTGGTCAACAATTTTTGAAAAGTTGTATGCCTTTTAAATGAGATTAGTTATTTCTAATGTATTTTCATGTCTTCAATCCAAAAATTACCTTGAAGAATGCTTATTGGTTATAGGTTTAAAGATACGAGACATGTAATATTTGATTATTTTATTATAACGTACAATATGGGTCAGTATGTTTTAAACTCTAATCCGTACCTACTCTCTGCCTTTTTGCTTGACGCTTATAGTGGGCTGAAGAATCATCTCTTGCCAATGTCCAGCAATAGTCTGCAAGCCTTTTTGTGCCCCATTTGCCCTGGTACCATTTTTCCATGGTTGACATATCTTGGTGAAACCTTTCACCATTTTCGTCACTAACTGCCCCACAGTTCACTGGAAAAAAGTCTAAATGTAAGTCTAAAAAGTGAATTTTAAGAAGGTCTTGAATCTGAGGATCATTGATGTTAAATACTTGAATCCCTGACCGGATTTGTCCATAGTTTTTACAAAGTTTTTCATGAGCCCAAGTTTTATGTGTAATGGTGGCAGCACAATTTTGTTTGGTTCAATGAGAGGTGAATGTTGAACACTTTTCATCCCAGACTCCAATGATTGACGAGGTGGCCAGTCTCTCCTGATGTAGTGGCAACCTCTTGCACGGCTCTCCCATTCACATAGAAAGCAGCAGTGCTTGGTGTGTCCGCCCTGCAAGCCCATCACAATTAGAAGATAAACAGAACATTTATTCATTAATTTATCATTATAATACAGATCATGACAGCTAAGCAGAAATATTTATATCATTCAGTAGGAAAATAAAATTAATATAATATGCCTCACATGCATATCAATAGCTTGCTCAGTGAATATTTATTATAAGTTTAAAAAGTGTTTAGCTAAGAAAATCACCAACCTTTCAGCTCAAAATATAAACTTGGAGAGCATACCCACCTTGTATGACTGCTGGAACAATAATGAAGGTCAGTGAGACTGTGAGTGTTGGTAAGAAACACACTGCCGCAAGCCTGTTGCAACCTGTTGTGACACGTAGCTCTATATTGAAAAGTAGACCTAACAAATAATTTTGACCATGATCATCATTATCAGTGTCCTAAAATTAGCTGGAAATTACTACTCTGATCTCGGAAGCATTTTGGTTGTTGACCAGTGTATTATGTGTCATGCTGCAAATAGTGTCTGGAGTATCTGCGAGGCCACGTACATTTACAAAAGATCTTACAACAAGAGGCTTTTCAAGCAATTCATAAACACCTTATAATTAAAATAAAGGTCTTCTTTTTAACATGTTTAAACCGTCTTTATTGTAAGTGGTATTTAGTTTTGGTCTTTATATCTCATTTCTTATAATTATGATTACTTCACATTTCGCTCATGACAAAAAAAATGGGAAATTTCCTTCATGCGACAAAAACACATATGCCATATCCGATATCATGTGTAACAATATGTATCAAAATACATTTGTATCAGTACGCATCCAGATACATTTGTATCTGTATGCAGCCATGCACCTGTGTAGGTATCTGTAGTGAAGGGCCTTTGATTCAAGTTTAGTGTTTTTTGTGCCTAAGTGATTGTTCATGGATGGTTGCAATGCGCAGACTGCAGTGATCTGTTTGCGTCACGGGGCTGTAGTCATCTGTTTGCGACTCTGGGCTGTAGTGATCTGTTTGCGTCACTACCCTGCAGTGATTTGTTTGCGTCACGAGGGTGTTTCCCTCTGACCTCACATGATGTCAGGTTCGTGTGTATTTGTAATTTAGCACAGAGAAGGCAGAGGCCAAAGAGACTACTGTTGTTGTTACTGCTGTTCTTGTTGTTGATGATGATGATGATAATGATGATGATGACGATGCTGTTACTTATTATTGTTGATGTTGATTTTGTTGTAGCTGTTGATGTTCTTGTTCTTGTTAGTGTTAAGCTTATTTAATTATAATTTTCCTCTGAAGAGGATAGATACAGTCTGCCCCCCCCCCCAAACACAAACACTCACAGAAACACGCACACACATCAACCCACAAACACACACACCAACACACCAACACACACACACGCACACACACACACACACGTATAACAGGAAGGGCACTGCAATGGATCAGAGAATACCTGAAGGGAGGCAACAACGAGTCATGGTACTTGGGAAGGTATCACAGTGGGCGCCTGTGACGAGTGGTGTCCCACAGGGGTCAGTCCTAGGACCAGTGCTATTTTTGGTGTATGTGAATGACATGATAGAAGGGATAGACACAGAAGTGTCCTTGTTTGCAGACGACGTGAAGTTAATGAGGAGAATTAAATCAGATGAGGATTAGGCAGGACTACAAAGAGACCTGAACAGGCTGGACGCTTGGTCCAGCAACTGGCTCCTAGAATTTAACCCCGCTAAATGCAAAGTCATGAAGATTAGGGAAGGACAAAGAAGACCGGAGACAGAATATAGGCTAGGTTGCCAAACACTGCAAACCTCACTCAAGGAGAAAGATCTTGGGGTGTGTATAATACCGAGCACATCTCCGGAAGCACACATCAACCAGATAACTGCTGCAGCATATGGGCGCCTGGCAATCTTGAGAATAGTGTTCCGATACCTCTGTAAGGAATCGTTCAAGACTCTGTACACCGTGTACGTCACGCCCATACTAAAGTATGCAGCACCAGTTTGGAATCCGCACCTGGTCAAGCACGTCAAGAAATTAGAGAAAGTGTAAAGGTTTGCAACAAGGCTAGTTCCAGAGCTAAGGGGATTGTCCTACGAAAAAAAAATAAGGGAAATCGGCCTGACGACACATGGAGGACATGATAACGACATACAAAATACTGCGAGGAATAGATAAGTTGGTCAGAGAGAGGATGTTCCAGAGATGGAACACAGATACAAGGGGTCACAATTGGAAGTTGAAGAATCAGATGAGTCAAAGGGATGTTAGGAAGTATTTCTTCAGTCATATAGTTGTCAGGAATTGGAATAGTCTGGCAATTGATGTAGTGGAGGTAGGAACCATACATAGTTTTAAGACGAGGTATGACAAAGCTCATGGAGCAGGGGGAGAAAGGACCTCGTAGCAATCAGTGAAGAGGTGGGGCCAGGAGCTGAGTCTCGATCCCTCTAATCACAAATAGGTGAATACAAACACACGCAGAAGGACACACACACACGCAATGGAAAAACCTCCTTAGAGACCAAAAAATGCATTACTTGATTTAATCTGATGAAGGGGAGCGTAACTCCCCTTCATCGGTTGAAGATCTACTCGGTTCAAGATCTACTCCCCAACATCAAGACACCTTATTAGAAGGGTCAACAGAGTATGGGAGAGTTTACTTCAATCCCTATTTTCTTAGATTAAAGTAGTCAAAGGAAGCGAATATTGCAGTAGAAAGAGGAAAGAGGGGAGAGGGAGGATTCACCATCAACTCAAAGATTAAAGTGGACGAAAACTCAAATAATAGAGAAGCTGAAGCATCAACTGCACTCTGCTCTCCGGCCCTATAATCTCAGAGGCCAGAGTTCCTGAAAGTGAGGCTGCATATTTTACAAGAAAAGACTGGAGGCAGGGAATACAAACGAAAAGACTGAACCCAGTACAGCCAACCATCCTCCACCAGCACACTGCACCTCCTACACCCACACAACACTGACAGGCTCCCAACTTACCTCCCAATATCCCACCGTGCTGCCACCAACCCCATCCCACCGTGCTGCCACCAACCCCATCCCACCATGCTGCCACCAACCCCATCCCACCGTGCTGCCACCAACCCCATCCCACCATGCTGCCACCAACCCCATCCCACCATGCTGCCACCAACCCCATCCCACCATGCTGCCACCAACCCCATCCCACCATGCTGCCACCAACCCCATCCCACCATGCTGCCACCAACCCCATCCCACCATGCTGCCACCAACCCCATCCCACCGTGCTGCCACCAACCCCATCCCACCATGCTGCCACCAACCCCATCCCACCATGCTGCCACCAACCCCATCCCATTATGCTGCCACCAACCCCATCCCACCATGCTGCCACCAACCCCATCCCACCATGCTGCCACCAACCCCATCCCACCGTGCTGCCACCAACCCCATCCCACCATGCTGCCACCAACCCCATCCCACCATGCTGCCACCAGCCCCATCCCACCATGCTGCCACCAACCCCATCCCACTATGCTGTCACCAACCCCATCCCACCATGCTGCCACCAACCCCATCCCACCATGCTGCCACCAACTCCATCTGATCATGCTGCTACCATCCCCATCCCACTGTGCTGTCACCATCCCCATTCCACCATGCTGCTACCATCCCCATTCCACTGTGCTCTCACCATCCCCATTCCACCATGCTGCCACCATCCCCATCTCACTATGCTGCCACCAACCCCATCCCACCATGCTGCCACCAACCCCATCCCACCATGCTGCCACCAACTCCATCTGATCATGCTGCTACTAGCTCTGTTCCACAGTGCTGCCACCAACTCCATCCCACAGTGGTGCTACCAACCCCATCCCACAGTACTGTCACCAACTCTATCCCATCATGCTGCCACCATCTCTACCATCAAAGCCTCATCCTCCATTCTTAGCTCTACCAGCAAACTCACATCCTCCGCTTTTAACTTTACCATTGTGTTCCTCCCGACTTGTCAGATCTGTAGTTTAACACTCGTGACCACTGACTGACGTCCAGCGCTGATGGAATTGGAAGTTAGTTCTTTATGCTTTCATTTATTTGTGTCACACAACTCTCTTTGTATCAACTCGTCTTTTTTTTGTCATCCCGTCTCTTTTTGTGTCACCTTGTCTCTTTTTGTCATCCCCATCTTTCTTTGTGGCACCTTGTCTCACTTTTTGTGTCCCCTCGTCTCTTTGTGTCACCTCATCTCTTTTGTCACTCCGTTTCTCTTTGTGTCTCCTCATTTATCTTTGTGTCATACCGCCTCTCTTCGTGTTGAGTGTAACCTCCCAATTCTCCTTCCTCAGGCGAAAAGTTTCTTCCATTCTCTGCTGTGTTATTTTGTCTTATGGTATGACCTCAGCCTTTCTTCAGACCTGGTGGCCCTCTGTGCCTCGACGAGACAGCACTCTCTGGTGTCCCTGACCAGAACCTCACAGGTGTGTGTTCAGTGTACTCATCGTTAACAGAACCACTCGGATGGTTACATAAATAACAATGGCTACAACAATAACAGCAAAAGCAACAACAGAAACCCCTTTATGTTGTACCTACCAGCCTCCTCCTTCTACCCCTCTTCCACTCCCCTCAGTACTAAATTACTAACACGAGGGTCGTATGATGTGAGGTCAGAGCAAGGTGCTCCCCTCACGGCATAAATCATCTCAACCATTGTAGAATAGCTGTTAAGGGTTAAAAATAGTATGCGCTATGGCAGTAAGAGAAAGTGTAGCTCTGGCCACTGATTGGAAGACTACAGAGTTACTAAAACCATATGAATCCATTCTTTTATAAGGAATCTTCATGATGGACAGATGCACAAATAAAATTTATAAATGACATAATCCAGAATTTCTTCAGTCACCATACAAAGGAGCCTATGAGAATAAATGACTGAGACGAGCCTGCATAACTAGATGAGTTATTCACGCAGGGGAGATTCGGACATATAACAGCTAAAGTATAAACTACCTCTAGAAGCCTGTGATTACTTGGTCCAGGTGTTAATTAATATATCCTGTGAAAAAACAACTACAGTGAGGTGAGACTGGGAACAAATTGTTCTGACCCAATCAAAACTTGCCCTGAAACAAGTCTTTAAGACATTACTGGAACAATTTGAATCCAACAACGATTATTTCCGGAGTCCCAAAAATTTCTTCAGGATAATACATATAAACTGAAAAAATATGGGAGTATACCGAGTGGTGACCTGTACTTAGCTCAGTGAAGACGTGTCTAGTGTACTCCCTGTGGACTGAACCAAGATGCCCTCCATTGAGCAACTTTACCAGCAACTTGAGGAGAAATTGAGGGTAGAAATGCCTCCAACTGAATGCCACGGGAGTCACAGTGCGACACCCCCCCCCCCCTCCAAAGAAAATGGTGTGCATTAAAATTGCCAAGTAACAGAAGGGGTGGCGGAAAGGAAGAAACCAGAAAATCAACATCTGGGATAGACAATGCCCGAGAGGGGGAGAGATATAAAGAACAGAGTGCATACCACTTATTCAAGTGGATATGAGCTGCGGTGTAATGTAGAGAAGAATGAACATAGAGCTGACGGTATGGAATACCAGTGCGTACAAGAAGAGCACTTTTGTTAAAGGTTCCATCGGAAAAAGGATCCAATGAATATAACAAATCATAGCCCGAAAAGGGACAGATAACAGTGGATTGTAATTTGGGTTCTTGCAAACAGACCCCAACAGGGGAAAACTGGGAGAGCAACACCTGAAGCACACCCCGGTTACCCCTGAGGCCTCGGATATTCCACTGCAAATAAGCCATGATTTATGAAGTGAAAGATACAAGTCGCCATTAGAGGTATCTATGGACTAGGGTTAGAGAAGTCCACGTGTGGAGGAAGCGGAAGAACTGTAATCAAAGGAGTGGGATGCTGTGAAGGAAGGAGGGGTATAGATGGAGAAGAGAGAGGAGGAGGAACCGGAGGTGGAGCAGTGTCCATCAATGGTTCAGTATCTGCAATAAATCCTGCGATAGCTTCCAGCGTTTCGGAAGACAAAGATGCAGGATGTGGGACCACATTAGAGATGAAAGGAGGAGGAGGGTGAGCAACAATCTGGGAGACTATAGACGGTACGAAAGTAGAGGGCGAGGAGATGGAAGAGGAGACTGTCAAAGGGGCTTGAGAAAGGACAGGAGTGGAAGCGACCTGGGGGTGGCAGTCAAGGAAGAAACTTGAGAGGGGACAGTGGATGAAGACATTGAACGAGGAGGAGAATGAACGTCCACACACATTACAGAACTAGTCAGAGGTGAAGAACCCGGCAATGGGGATTTTTTGCCGGACTTATGAGAAGAAGAGGGGCGGTGAGGATTAGGTGGTGGACGAGGGCGTGTAGACACAGAACTGTGCGAGTGAGTAGAGGAAGGGGTGTGGACATTATGGGATGCTGAGGTAGGGACCTTGGAGCCAAGAACAGCAAAAGGATTCGAGATAGTGGTGACTGAGGATGGGGCGACCACAGAGGAAGCCACCGAAGTTGGGACCCCAGAAGTGGGAGGATGTTTAGCAATATGAGAATAGGAAATACGGGGAAATCTCCCTTGAAGGCGTAGATGAGAGACGGCCATAGCATATGAGAAGCCTTCCACCTCTTTGAGACAACGGATTTCCCGCTCATTTAGGTAAACCTGACAATGGCGAGAGTATGATGGATGTGCCTCATGACAGTTAAGGCAAGAGGAAGGTAGATTACAAGAAGGACTGGCATGGTCGTCAGCACCACAGACTGGGCATTCGGCCATGGACCTGCAATATTTTGCTGGATGACCAAAACGCCAGCAGTTTCTACACTGTTGCGGTGTAGGGGTCACCTTTCGCACTTGTAACCGGTGACCTGCAATGTAGACCGAGGGTGGAAGTTCATGGCAGTCAAATGTTAAACGAGCTATATTGCAAGGATAACATCTTCGCTTAATGGCAGGGAGGACAAAAGTGTCAACTTTAAAGATAGGGAGGTCTTGGACCTCAAGCTGCTCCAGAATGTCATCACCACATGTCTTTAAATTCCGTTGGACAATGGTGTGGGGTAAAATGACAGTACCACTACAAGAATTGAGAGAATGATATTTGTCAATAGTGATAGGAATAGTATCTATAGTCATAAGGAGAGAAAGTTCGCGAGCTTGGCCAGCATTCTGGACCGTGATGATGCGAGTGCCGCTCTTGAGAGCGTGAAATGAGATATCTTTACCTACATGGCATAGAAGAGCTTTACCAATACTATGATCAGAAAGATAGGTAGTTTGAGTAGTCGGTCTTAGAGTAAAAAACTTTGTCCATTGAGTAGTGTGAAACAAAGTGTTTAATAAGGGGAGTGCGTGACGAGCTGGTCGTTTCTGAGATGAATGAGAAGGAAGTGTCGAATTGACATGTAAGGGTCTTGGTCGTTTGGATGTGGGACAGGAGGTGGTCCAACGTGTGACGGGCGAGCAATCCGAAAATTGTCGCACCATAGAGGGAGAAGCCGGAATCAAGGTCAGAGAAGAGCGAAGGTCAGACGTGTCAAAAGAGCCGGTCGGAATCCCGGTACCTGAAGCAGGTGACGAACCGGCACCAGCAAGAGGTACGGGGGTATTGGAGGTGTCCGAAGAGTTGTCCATTAATGAGGTAGGGTCAGAACTGGGTGCGGTATCAGGAAGGTTGCCCGGGGGTAGTAGGTTCACGGATTGGGTCGTCCATGGTTAGGTTACTTCTTTCTTTTTGTTTTTAAGAAAAAAAAAAAGAAAGATGAAAAGAAAAGAAAATTAAAAAAAGGGGGGGGGAACGTGGAGGAATAGCTCCTAGGAGGAATGAAATGGGTGTAAATCCCCCTTCGCTCCCAGGAGGACCCCAACACTGCAAGTAGTGCAGATGCTGCATGGAACCCGTGCCATACCCTACCCTTCATGCCAGTAAACCAGCAATCGGGGATAGCAACCTCACATCCACCGAGCCACCTCAGCGGACAAAAGAGAGGGCGGCTGGATACCCGCCACAAAGAATACCTCCTTCGGCCACCACCCCCGGAATCCGAAAGGTGGCCTCCAGAGATACACCCGTCGCCCGAAAGATACCCAAAGCCACCCCCTGGGAGACTGGAGAGGGATCGGGACATCCCCAGGCGATCCAGATTCCACGGCAAACTACACCACCGCCAAGGACCTCAATGGAATGGGATGGACCACGATACCCTTCCCCCTACCTAGGAACTAAAATGCCTGTGGAGAGAAGCTCCCAAGGTAAAAATGAGAAGGGAATAAGGGAGGGATGAGGAGGAGGAGGAAAGGGAAATGGGAGGATGGGGAAGATGGGAAAGGGGAGGGGGATTGGGGGGTAATTAGGTTCGGTCTGAGGAAGAAGACCAAGAGGTCCAATTCCTCAGATCGATAGCCTCTTTACCTCGACAAGCAGCCCCCTTAAAGAGGTTACTTGCTGATGCCATTTTCCTTGTATCCCATCTACCTTTTACCCTCACTGTTGCTGCAACTATAACATTATCTGATCTATCTGTGGCCTCTCTATGAACATGCACATCTTAGAGTCTACCCAACAGTCTTTTTCTACCAGTACATAGTCCAACAAACTAGTATCATTAAGCCCTATATCATATCTTGTATACTTATTATCTTTTTTTTTAAATATGTATAACCTATTGCCAAACTCCTCTCTATACAAAGTTCAGTCAAAGACCCTATTATTATTTACATCTGGCACCCCAAACTTACCTACCACATCCACATCCCTACCACAATAACTCTCTCACTTGGTTTAAAACTTCCCAAACACTCGCTTAACATCTCCCAAAATATCTCTTTCTTCTCTACTCTCCTCTCTTCTCCAGGTGCATAAAGACTAATTATAACCCACTTTTTGCATTCGACCCTTATTTTAATCCACATAATTCTTGAACTTATACATTTATATTCCCTCTTCTCCTTCCATAACTGATCCTTCAACATTATTGCTACCCCTTCCTTAGCTCTAACTCTCTCAGATACTCCTGACTTAATCCCATTTATTTCTCCCCACTGAAACTCCCCTACCCTATTCATCTTTGTTTCCCTTAGAGCTAAGACATTCAACTTATTTTCATTCGTAACATTGGCAGTCATCTTTTTCTTATCATCTGCACTACATCCACGCACACTGAAACACCCCAGCTTTATAAAGTTTTCTTTTTATTTGTTTTTAGTAATTTATACAGAAGGGGTTACTAGCCTCTTGCTCCCGGCATTTTCGTCGCCTCTTACGACACGCATGGCTTACGGAGGAAAGATTCTTTTCCATTTCTGCATGGAGATGAAAGGAAATAGATAACAAGAACTATTTAGAAAATAGAAGTAAATTCGGATCATATGTATACATATATGTGTACATTTATATGTAGTGCGTCCTAAGTGTAAGAAGAAGTAACAAGTCGTATCTATTTTCTTGCGTGTTTATGAGACAGAAAAAAAAAAAGAGACCAGCAATCCTACCATTGTGTAAAACAATTACAGGCTTCCTTTCTCAGGCATTTGGTAGACGGTAGTACCTCCCTGGGTGGTTGAAGTCTACCAACATACTTTAAATATATAAAATAAAAGCCTTGATGAAGGACTTACATAATGAAGAGAGACTTATAGAAATGATTGAGAAGTGTATGTATGTCTTCCAGTGCATATTCGTTGAGACTTTAATCCCTGTTTCAGGGATTAAATGATTCTTCTCTGGTAGTGAACAGGTTACATGCCCTCATGTCGACCCTGGTGTGCTTGGTAGGCTTTAAACCCCATTATTCATGGTAGCCATCTCCAGCATATAGGGTCAGGGGTGGTAAATACACGTCGTGGACATGACCACACACCACTGCAAGTAGTAACATGGATAATACACAGTCTGTGCATAAAGTAACACAATACTTAAATTAACACTACGGGAAGGCCCTCAAAAAAAATTCTCCAAATACACACAATTTTTTTCCGTCTAAGAGAATTTCCGGAAAAAATACGATCTTTCACACACACATAAAAAACAAATTTTTCCCACTGGCAGCTTTTTAGTCACAAAGGGACCTTGACCTTGACCTTAATACAGCTGGTGTTAATGTGTGACGTAAGAGATAGGTCAAGCTTTTCAACACTGAGTTTGCTGTCAGACCCACAAGTGGCACTCAGAGACACTCAACTTCTCTCCAGGGAGAGGAAAGGGGGGTGGGGGAGAGTGATTGTTACAAACACTGGTTAACAAACAAATCTCCTCACAAGTAGAGTGTGTTTATTGGTATTACAAAAAAAAATTCATTTGTAATAAAGGACTGTTCGGGATAACAATAAATTCTCAGATTTCAAATATTTATTAATATATATTATTATTAATATAAAAACAATCTGTATAACATATAATCTGTGTAAAAATATATAACTTTAATATACACATTTATAACAACTTTTAAAAGGTAATAAAAATAGCACAAGCAAAAAATTATATACTCAGTGCTAGTGTCATGTCGCTGCCGTCTTCAAGTGCCACGCAGGACACTACCACACCTTGTCATGATACGCCTTCTCCACCGTGTCCTCAAACACCCTTATCTCTGTCTTATGGCACACCTACGGGGTTCCACGACACCCGTTCTCTGTGCCATAAGACACCTTCGCTGTGTCACACGACACCTTCTCTGTCTCAATCTCTAGTAAAGCCTGTGCACCGCGTCTTGACACAACACCAAATACACGACTCTTAACTTGTGTCGTGCCACCAGATGAACACTAATTGTCACAGTCACCTGAAGCTCTCCGGATACACAACTGAATACCTGACAACTCCGGGTAACACATCTTACCAGTGTCACACAAGACACAACATCTTACCAGTGTCACACAAGACACAACATCTTCCTCTGGTTGCTAACATTTTGTTGTTACGTATTCCATCATTTCGTTTACTGACGTTCCTTCCATGTCTCTGTCCCACTGAACCTCCTACAGGAAGTTCCTCATACCCGTGCAGTCCCCTCTTTTATAATTTGGCTTTTCCCTTTCAACTCCTGTTACCCTCTCTACTTGTAACTCTACTATGTACTCAAAGCTCAGGACCACATGGTCACTGGCTCTCAGGGGCCTCTCATATGTGATGTCCTCAATGTCTGAGCTGCTCAGGGTGAACACGAGGTCCAGCCTTGCTGGTTCGTCCTCTCCTCTCTCTCTCTGGTAGTGTCCCTGACATGTTGGTGCATAAGGTTTTCCAGTACCACATCCATCATCGTGTGGGTGTGTGTGTGTGTGTGTGTGTGTGTGTGTGTGTACTCACCTAATTGTGGTTGCATGGGTCGAGACTCAGCTCCTGGCCCCGCCTCGTCACTGCTCCATGAGTTTTATCATACCTCGTCTTAAAGCTATGTAAGGTTCCTGCTGAATAGGTAAAACTGGATTGAAAAGAGAAGAGAAACTGGAAAGAGAAGAGAGACTGGAGGGAGAAGAGAGTCTGGAGGGAGAAGAGAGGTTGGAGGAGGAGGAAAAAGAGGCTTGAGAAGAAGAAAGACTGGAGGGAGAAGAAGGACCAGAGGGAGAAGAGAGGCTGGAGGGGGAGGGAAAGAGAGGCTGGAGGAGAAGGGAGACTGGAGGTGGGAAAGAGAGACTTGAGGATGGGGTGGGGGGAAGATGACACTGAAATATCTTTTAAAAAAGAAAAATCTGAAGACAAAGAACGAGATAAAAGGAAAAGTCAAGACATTTACCATGATAATGACTGATCCAGGAGGACCAAGATGACTGTTGCTGTTGTCGTTGTTGTTTCTGCTGCTGACGTTGCTGTTGCTGCAATTGTTGCTGCTGTTGATGATGTTGTTGCTACTGCTGTTGCTGCTGCAGTTCTTGTTGCTACTACTGCTGTTGTTGCTGCTGTTTTTGCTACTGCTGCTAAAGCTGCTGTTGTTGTTGATGTTGCTGCTTCTGCTGTTGATGCTGCTGCTTCTGTTGTTTCTGTTGATGCTGCTACTATTGCTTTTGTTGACGCTGCTGCTGTTGTTGTTGCTGCTGATGTTATTGTTGTTGTTATCGTTGTTGTTTCTGCTGTAGCAGCTCCTGCTGCTGTTGTTGCTGCTGCATCTGTTGCCACTTCTGCTGCTGGTGATGCTTCTGCAGTAGCTGTTGTTGTTGTTGTTGCTGCTGCGGCTGCTGCTGTCAGCTTTGGACAAAATAATTTTTTTACATCATTGCCAGTCAAAACAAATATGACATTGTAAATAAAAAAAATGGAAAAAATCCAATTTTTAAGGAAGTTCGACTGTGGCATGCAAAGAGTGTGTTACAATTTATTTGGCGTTTGTCACGCTCCCCTTTATGCTGCCTCCCAACCAGTGAACCGGGTGCAAAGGGTTTAATTAGTGATCAATAGTGTATAAGTCATTAAATCAGTACCTTGGTTCATTAGCCAATCACAGGCAAGCCCGTCAAAGCTATAGCAACGTGTGTAAGGATTTGGAGTAAATAATAAGAATATAAATGAACTGTACTAAGCTACTTAGCTTATTGACTGCTCCACGTCTTCGCAGCCATCCCCAAAGTCATTTTAAAGTTGTCAACTCCAATCCCTTAGGGCTGTCAGAAATAAGTGAGTATAAGAATAATTGCCCCAGGAGCATATATCACTATATTCAGTAGATGAATACTGAATAACTAGGTACTCACTGGGATGGGCTAAAAAGCCTGTACATTACTGGGTGTATGATAAATCTGCCTAGAACATTAATCAGTTCCTAACTGCGCAGTCAATAGAACTTTAAAATGTCTGAGCAGACTTACCTGGATATTTGTATCAGACCCTTAATTCATACCCGGGAAATGCTGTCTTGATTGAAGAAGTATTGCTGAGGAATGTCACATGTCCTAGTCTGGAACTTTGTTACACTCGCTGTCACTACGTTCTTCATTTTTTGTCTATTTGCTGTAATGTCACTACAAGAAGCTGCGCACACTTCTCTGTAATATACCACTACTGTGGATTTTCTTTTATACACAAAAATGCGCTGAACAGAGTTCTTTATCTGTTATCCCAGTATTAATGTTCCCTCTGGGATGGTATAATGCAATCTAATCCCCTTCGCCCCTCGCTCACCCAGCTTGCCCTGGGCGTCTTCCCGACATAAAGCAAGTGTCGATCCAGCATGTTTCCCTTGCTTGCCAAACTTCTACAGGAAGCAATGCAGAATGCCTGATTTCTTGCTGTATCTGGGCTTAGACGACTGTGTATGCTATCTTTAACATGGTATTAGAGAGGTTGTAGGATTTTCTTAATTTTCCTACTACTGTAAGAGATCAATTATCTCTCATTAACAACATATAGTAGTAACAGTGGTCAGCCGTGACGTAACTTACAAGGAAGTGGCGCATCTAGACTGGTACATCTGTGTCCAATTACTTGACGCAGAAGCAAACAAGACGTCACTGCCCTCTCTGAGAGTTCTGAAAGGGCTGAAGGTGGCCGATACCCCCCTCCTGGAGAAATTTCTCCACACTGGGGGGCGGCGGAGATTCGCCATAGGTGAACTATTCACTTAACATTAATTTGATTTTCTCACTCACCATGATTGTCTTTTCTGAACAGCTTTAGTCTGTGTGGTTTCTGGAGAATCACTAATTTTATTTTTGTTTTCAACACTGTGTAATTCTAACGGCACTAATTTACCTATTGTCCACTTATTCACTACACCTTTGCTCAAAACATCAACTGTCCTGATGATTCCATTTGCATCAGGATATATGGTCACAATTTTTCCAAGAGGTCATTGGGACCTCGGACCATCATTGTCAATAATCACTATGTCACCAGATCTTTAGGACTTATAATTTTCAGGAACACCAGCTCCATAGAAGTGTTCTCTCAATGAGGTGAGATAGTCTTCTCGCAAAATTTTCTCCCAGCGTTCAATCACTTTATTAATTAAGTGATTGAATTTATGTCTGAGTTGCTCAGGTTCGAAATAAGTAGGATCCTCTATGATTTCATTATCATTCATGGGAGGAACAGGTTCGAGCCTTCTGCCATGTAGTAAATGAGATGGACTTAACACTTCTAAATTGTCCAGATCATCGGTAACATACGTTAAAAGTCTGTTGTTGACTCTGTTTTCTATATCAGTTACAACTGTACGAAATTCTTCTAAGTCGATTCTCTGACCATGAATAGTCTTCCTTAAACAACGTTTTACAATGCCTATCATTCTTTCTTAAAATCCGTCGTGCCATGGGGACCTAGGAGGAATAAATCTCCAAAGACAATTGCGTTGATTCAGCATCTGTTGTACTTCTGGCTGCTCAAAGATCTTGTTTATATAAGCAGCACCAGCAACAAAATTCGTTGCATTATCTGATATCATCAGCCTGGGACATGCCCTTCTGGCTGCAAAACTTCTAAATAATTTTATAAATGTTTCAGCAGACATATCAGTGGCTACTTCTAGATGTACTGCTCTAGTCGTAGCACAGGTGAACAAACAGATGTACACCTTGATGGGAACTTTGTCAACTGTTTTCGTTAAAATTATTGGCCCAGTGTAATCTACACCTGTCACCTCAAATGGAGCGACATGACATACTCTTTCAGAGGGATATGGAGGTGGACCTGGATACTGACATACTCGCATATCATAGTGACGACAAGTAATACAGTCCCTTATTTGTTTTTCACACTTTGTCGACCTTGAGGTATCCAGTAGGATTGTCGTATGTGACAAAGAGTGTCAGCTACCCCACCATGTAACACGTTACTGTGGGCGTTTTGAACAATCAGTCTTGTTAGCTAATGATTCTTGGGGATCAATATTGGATGTATTGTTTCCTTAGGTAGTGAAGAATTATGAATTCTTCCTCGACATCTTATAATCTTTTCTGAGTCGAGATAAAGTCCTAAAGAATCAATCATATCAGGTTTCTTTGGTGATTTATCCTGAGTTTCCAGAAATTTATACTCTGTAGAGAAAACATCTTTCTGTATTAACTTTATCCAGTATTTAATGGGTTCAAGTAATTCATAATTAGGTTTTATCCCTTTAATGAATTTAAAGACAAGAGCTGTAACTCTTACACACACAACCCGCACATAGAAGAGAAGAGCTTACGACGACGTTTCGGTCCGACTTGGACCATTTACAAAGTCACACTATGTGACTTTGTAAATGGCCCAAGACGGACTGAAACGTCGTGGTAAGTTCCTCTTTCCTATGTGCGGGTTATTTGTGTATTGTTCCAGTCACGGTATTGTGCCTTTTTGTTATTGCTGTAACTCTTAAGAGTTTACCCGAAGATGAGTACTGTATTTAGATCCATCAATGACTATTTCTATGGTGTCTGCTGTATTCAAACAGATTATTTCTGCTGTGTTCAAGCAGACTGTTTCTTCTGGAATAATGTGAGCCTTTTGCCGAGGCCAGTTATTTTCATTAGAGCGCCAGTTCGGTCCGTGGAGCCATAATTTATTATCCACAAATTTCTTGAGTGGGACACCACGTGACAACATGTCAGCTGGATTCTCTTATTTCTGCTGCTCTGTTCTGTACATAGACCAACTTACTCTTATTATTTCTTAACCACTGGAGAACTGCTTCATTGTCACTCCAGATCACAGTTTTTTTCAATAGTGAGATGATCAAGTACTTTGTTGAGATAGACAGCTAATTTTGTACCTACATAGAGTGCTGTCAGTTCCAATTGTGGTACTGTTCTGACCTTCAAGGGTGCAACCCTGGCCTTTGAAGTAATTAAAGTACTTCCGTCAGCGTTACTCATGTAAGCTACAGCGCCATAACTTCTGGTTGACGCATCACAGAACAAATGTAATGTGTACTTGTTTCCCTCTTGACCTATTTGTCTGGGAAATTTAATGTGATGAAGTTGTTTAAACTCCTTGGATATTTCATCCCTGCCCTCTCTGAGAGGACTGAAAGGAAGGACTGAAGGGGGCCGATACCCCCCCCCCTTTCCTGGAGAAATTTCTCCTCAACGTGGTTCACTTGTTGTAAGAATTGGCAGACTTGCCTAGCTGCTGGTTGAGCACGATGCGCTCTCTCTGGCTTCTGCTTTGCTATCTGTCACCATGGTATACACTTGCTATTCTATCTGTACATATTGTACACAGTGTACATACTTGTATACATCATCTGCTGAAGGCAAATACGCAATATTGTCTACTAGTAAGTTTTGTTTGTTCCACATTCCTATTACGACTAGGTCTCACAGGCTATTCTTTACTTATGTTCGTAATATCGACTTTTTGTTAAAGTTCGGCTTATTTGGCGCGACAGTGTTGCAATCCAGAGAAATTGGCTGCAGCATTCTGGTCACACGACCCACAACCTGGGAGCTGGATGATGACGTACTGGAGACGTACACTCTGTGAATTCATGCATGTGATTCTCCTTCCTACTGTATCTGGTGGTATGGAAGTGGTGGTGGTGGTAGTATTTGTGGTGGTGGTGATGGTGGAGGTAGTTGTGGTAGTTGCGGTGGTGGTGGTGGTAGTTGTGGTGATGGTGGTGGTGGTAATTATGCTGATGGTGGTGGTGATGATGGTGGTGGTAGTTATTCTGATGGTGGTGGTGATGATGGTGGTGGTGGTAGTTGTGGTGGTAGTTGTGGTGATGGTGGTGGTGGTGGTGGTAGTTGTGGTGATGGTGGTGGTAGTGGTGATGGTGGTGGTAGTTGTGGTGGTGATGATGTCGATGGTGGTGGTAGTTGTGGTGGTGGTAGTTGTGGTGGTGGTAGTTGTGGTGGTGGTAGTTGTGGTGGTGGTAGTTGTGGTGGTGGTAGTTGTGGTGGTGGTAGTTGTGGTGGTGGTGGTGGTAGAAGAAAATACTCAGACATCTCCGGGAAGAAACTTCCTGAATTTTCACTAAAGTAAGCTTATTCTCTGAGGCTCTGAGTCTGTTCTATCTATTTATCTATCTATTTTTGTATATCAATTTC
This sequence comes from Cherax destructor, assembly GCA_009830355.1. NCBI lineage: Eukaryota > Metazoa > Arthropoda > Malacostraca > Decapoda > Parastacidae > Cherax > Cherax destructor. The sequence continues at coordinate 73,020 of WNWK01006985.1, forward strand.
TCTCTCTCTCTCTCTCTCTCTCTCTCTCTCTCTCTCTCTCTCTCTCTCTCTCTCTCTCTCTCTCTCTCTCTCTCTCTCTCTCTCTCTCTCTCTCTCTCTCTCTCTCTCTCTCTCTCCTCAAATCATTTTGAATTTATTTAATATTACTTAATATCAATGATATATTTATTTGGTCGTGATTGGATTGATTTCCGCTGATCTGTGGCAAAACAAATTTTCACTCTGGTAATGCTGCAAAATAAACCCTTGCCGGATAACTAACTAAATATATATATATATATATATATATATATATATATATATATATATATATATATATATATATATATATATATATATATAATTTAGTTAGTTATTTATGTGTGTCGTGCAGATTAAGTCGAAACGGCGAGTTTGACGTATCCAGCAAGGGTGTTTTTTGCAGCATTACCAGAGTGAACATTTTTTTTTTTGCTACAAATCAGCGGAAATCAATCCGATCACGACAAAATATATATATCATTAAATACCACGAAAAAGTGGTATTTAATCAATAACAAACTGCGGCTAGCCGGGGATCGAACCCGTGTTGTTTTAGTCCGCTGTGCTCATGTTTGTAGGATTGTATAATCCAGTGGTTTAGGGCGTCGTGAATTTTCGCTCTTCCCACGAGGCGGGCTAAAACAACACGGGTTCGATCCCTCGGCTAGCCGCAGTTTAATGATATATATTGTGCCAAATAGGTAAAACTGGTCAATTAGCAAGAACTCATTTAAAATTAAGTCCTTTCTAAAATTTTCTCTTATATGTTTGATGATAAAAAAATTCATTAATGATAATGAAAAAAATTATAACTTACCGAACCTTATTATAACAAGCACAATTTAATTTACCCTAATCTAACTAAATATATTTCAGGTAAGTTTCCAATAATTTAATAATAATCAAACACAATGAAATATATTTTTTCAATTGGTTCATAACGATTTGCGACATTATTGCATTCACAAATTTTTGCTTTCCTTATTCGGCAAAAAGAGAGTTGTTATTCAAACCAAAATCGGCACGACATATATATTGATAGATAGACAGATATTATTATTGATACGATGGTAGATAAGAAGGTATGTGTGTGGGTGAGTGTCACGTCTGTACACAGACTTACTTACACTGCGGTCCCAGCACCGAGCTGCTGAGTACGACACCCACACACACACTCACTAACAAACACCACAACAGCAACGTGAACAAACTTGACACTGTTTCGAGTCTCTCAAACAGTTGCTGCATTTGCTGCTGCTTAGAGCCAACCAGCAACGCGGGGAAATGTTTCGGAATTCATCGTTGAGGGTGCCTTCTAGCTGAGGCACTGCTGTCAGCGGGCATCACAGAGCTGGCCTCATTAGATCACAGGATTCTATATCCTCAGAGTCTTGGTAGGTACTTAAGGAGACACATTGTACACAAGAGGGTTCAAAAAGCCTCCTCACAGTCCTGGCAGGTTCTCATGGATCTAAATAATACAGAATGGGATTCTACATGATTCTCAAAATCCTAGCAGGCCCTAAAGGATTAACATTATCCAGTTGAGGATTCTACGAGATCCCTAGCGTCCTCGCAAGTACTCAAGGACTTACAATATCCAGCACAAGACTCTACACCTACCCTGCCTTCGATCGGGTCTTGGCTCACTGTTTATTGGATGTCGATGGATGATCATCCGCTTGTCATCCACCTGGAACCTTAGTGACGTCTTACCCAGCAGTTGTCTTGTCTGGAATACACACACACACACACACACACACACACACACACACACACACACACAATAATATATATAATATATATATATATATATATATATATATATATATATATATATATATATGTCGTGACGATTAGGTAAAACTGGTCAATTAGCAAGAACTCATCTAAAATTAAGTCCTTTCTAAAATTTTATCTTATACGTTTAAAGATATATATTTTTTTCATTTATGTTAATGTAAGAATTTATAATTTTGTACCAAGAGAAACTTTGAAAACCTACCTAACCTTATTACAACAAGCGCAATTTAATTTAGCCTAACCCAACTAAATATATTTTAGATACGTTAACATTAATTTAATAATAAACAAACACAATGAAATATATATTTTTTTCGTTATGTTCAGAATGATTTTGGCGAAATTATTGCATACACAAATTTTCACTTGTCTTATATGGCAAGGTGAGCGTTGCTATTTAAACCAAAATCGCAAGTTTTACCTAATCGGCACGACATATATATATATCTTGCCGAATAGGTAAAATTGGTCAATTAGCAAGAACTCTTACAACCCCATATATTAATATAGTGAACAACCACGGTGACATCACACATCCTTGTTTAAGGCCTACTTTTACTATAAAATAATCTCCCTCTCTCTTACATACTCTAACCTGAGCCTCACTATCTGTTACAAAATGACACGATATCTATTAGTAATAGACATCTCCAGTGAACACTAGAAAGGATAGCCCTTCTAGCATCCAGCCTGTTACTGGGCTTTTGCAACAAAGTCAGTATCCTGGTCCAGTTATCCGATATATTCAATAAGCTCCAGGATTACAACTGGTAGGGTACTAACCAAAGCATAAAATTTAATATGTTTATTAACAAAGTTAGTGTCTAGGGTTTCAAAGTAAATAAATGTACATATGATCAGGATGTTCATTAAGTAATGCATTAGGAGGTTAATTAGGAGGTTAGCTCCTACACTGCTCTCATATACCATAAGGCTGTACTGAGGGCACATATATCCAAATGACTCTGAAGTACCATCAGGTACAATGTCAGTAAGTACAATAATACAGATATATGCAAATAGGAATATATGTGTGTATGAGTGAGCTCCAGGTAACTCTATAAGACTCGACTCAACCAGTGTCCGACTGAACTTCTCATAAGCTAGCTTCTCTAACAAACTGACAATCAGAACAGCAACAACACAGCGTCAGGAACAAGGAGATAGAAAATCGACCCTAACTGGGGACCATCAATAGATCCTCCAAAACAGTCACAAAACTCCCTTTCTACTGAAGCTAGGTTCAGCATAAACAATCCCAAACTGTGACGGTGCACAGATGCCTTATCGAATTACGTCAGGAGCTGTAGCTAGAGACCTGAGTTGTCTCAGTATCAATGTGACACACAACCCAGAAAAACGTCGAAAATCACTGTCTAGTCTATCCTCTGTGAACAGAGTTACACAGAGTCCTGAGAAGTATGTTTCGTCTCACCACCGAACACATACTTTACCCAAACAGAGTCTAAATGGCGAGAAAACAAGCAGAGACAGGAGAGAGGTGTTGACTCAATGATGTCCAGCTGCGTAGTGCTCTCGAGGAAGGAGCAGCAGCCACCCACCTCAGGTGGAATCACGTGACTCCCTCCCAGCAACTAGATGCCGGCAGTATAACAAGCGTAGTGTCATAATCGGTAGTTTGGAAACTCCAGGGCAGCTACTACAAACATGAGCACAATTTATAATGTTACATCCTAGTCAAATAAGAGTCCAATAATAATATAAAGCAGGATATTAACGATTTAGCTATTATCGAGAATATCAGCAATATAAAATTATAGAAAATGGAAAATATACATTATAAATTTACATATACATACATTGGGGCCCATTCTGGGGTCGCAATACTATCCTCATAAAAACTCTTCACTGCTTTCAAAACCGTACTTCCTATTTCATACACCTGCAACATCTGCCACATTGCCCCCCTATCCACCCTATCATATGCCTTTTCCAAATCCATAAATGCCACAAAAACCTGTTTACCCTTATCTAAATACTGTTCACCAATATGTTTCTCTGTAACCACTTGGTCTACACACCCACTACTTTTCCTAAAGCCTCCTTGTACATCTGCTACCCTACTCTCCGTCTTACTCTTAATTCTTTCAATAATAACTCTACCATACACTTTACCAGGTGTACTCGACAGACTTATTCCCCTATAATTTTTTCACTCTCTTTTGTCCCCTTTGCCTTTATACAAAGCAACTATACACGCTCTCTGCCAATCCCTAGGTACCTTACATTATTCCATACATTTATTAAATAAAAGCACCAACAACTCCAAAACTATATCCCCCACCTGCTTTTAACATTTCTATCTTTATCCCATCAATCCCAGCTGCCTTACTCCCTTTCATTCTTCTCACTGCCTCACAAACTTCCCCCACACTCAAAATGGGCTCTTCCTCACTCCTACAAGATGTTATTCCTCCTTGCCCTATACACGAAATCACAGCTTCCCTGTCTTCATCAACATTTAACAATTTCTTAAAATATTCCCTCCCTCTTCCTAATACCTCTAATTCTCCATTTAATAACTCTCCTCTCCTATTTTAAACTGTCAAATTCATTTGTTCTCTAGGCTTCCTCAACTTATCAATCTCGCTCCAGAACTTTTTCTTATTTTCAACAAAATTTGTTGATAACATCTCACCCACTCTCTCATTTGCTCTTTTTTTTACATTGCTTCACCACTCTCTTAACCTCTCTTTTTCTCTCCTTATAATCTTCCCTCCTTGCATCACTTCTACTTTGTAAAAACCTCTAATATGCTAACATTTTCTCCCTTACTACTCTCTTTACATCATCATTCCACCAATCGCCCTTCTTCCCTCCCGCACCCACTGTCCTGTAACCACAAACTTCTGCTGAACACTCTAACACTATATGCTTAAACATACCTCATGCATCTTCGACCCCATTGCCTACACTCTCACTAGCCCATCTATCCTCCAATAGTTTTTTTATATCTTACCCTAACTGCCTCCTCTTTTAGTTTATAAACCTTCACCTCTCTCTTACTGCTTCTATTTTCCTTGTACTCCATCTACATTTTACTCTCACTGTAGCTACAACTAAAAAGTGATCTGATATATCTGTGACCCCTCTATAAACATCTACATCCTGAAGTCTACTCAATAGTCTTTTATCTACCGATATGTAGTCCAACTACATATCTTGTATACTTATTTATCTTAATTTTCTTAAAATATATATTACCTATAACTGAACCCCTTTCTATACAAAGTTCAATCAAAGGGCTCCCATTATCATTTACACCTAGCACCCCAAACGTACTTATCACAAACTCTCTAAATGTTTCTCCTTTAGCATTTAGGTCCCCTACCACATTACTTTCTCACTTGGTTTAAAAGTTCCTATACATTCGCTTAACATCTCCCAAAATCTCTCTCTCCTCTACACTCCTCTCTTCTCCAGGTGCATACACGCTTATTATGATCCACTTTTCGCATCCGACCCTTATTTTAATTCACATAATCCTTGAATTTATACATTTATGTTCCCTCTTCTCTCTCCATAACTGATCCTTCAACATTATTGCTACCCCTTCCTTAGCTCTAACTCTCTCAGATACTCCTGACTTAATCCCTTTATTTCTCCCCACTGAAACTCGCCTATCCCCTTCAGCTTTGTTTCGCTTAGGGCCAGGACATCCAACTTCTTTTCATTCATAACATCATCAATCATCTCTTTCTTATCATCCGCACTTCATCCACGCACATTCAAACATCCCAGTTTTAAAAAGTTTTTCTTCTCTATTTTAGTAATGTATACAGGAAAAGAGGTTACTAGCCCATTGCTCCCAACATTTTAGTCGCCTCATACGACACGCATGGCTTACAGAGGAAAGATTCTTTTCCAATTCCCCATGGAGAACAGAGGAAGTAAAGAAGAACAAGAACTATTAAGAAAAAGGCGAGAAACCTAGATGAGTGTATGTATATATATGCATGTACATGCCTGTGTAGTGTGACCTAGGTGTAAGTAGAAATAGCAAGATATACCTGTTATCCAGCGTGTTTATGATACAGAAAAAGGACACCAGCAATCCTACCATCATGAAAAACAGTTGCAGGTTTTTGTTTTACACTCACTTGGCAGGACGGTAGTACCTCCCTGGGTGGTTGCTGTCTACCAACCTACTACCACAGGACGGTAGTACCTCCCTGGGTGGTTGCTGTCTACCAACCTACTACCTTCACAGTATATTAATTCAAATTATAGGGTTAACAAGTATAAAATGCTTTTGCTCAAGAAATTCATCTAGCTAGTGTTTTATGAAGAATGAAGTTCTTTCATTAAGGTGGACTGCCTTTACAATAGTTTAATGAACTAATATATATATATATATATATATATATATATATATATATATATATATATATATATATATATATATATATATATATATATATATATATATATATATATATATATATATATATATATATATATATGGAATGCTGTTATTCTGTGTAACCCTCTAATTAGTAAAATAATTAATGAATGCATTCCTTTTTCAGTTTAAAAGTCGTACGTCTCGCTTTCTAGAATATTCCAGGAGATACTCAGAAGTATCTCTTCATATTCCTAAATACTGCCTACCAATATTCTCATTATTGATTAATATGCATGTGTTATTTGTGAATCTTCTATAATATTCCAATAATTTTCCTATAATCCAAATTTTCGAATATTCTTTAGGACCACTAACAACTTAACTCTGTAATCAACTTGGCTAGTTGCAACCACTTAGTTGCAACCAACCATGTGTACCTTTGTAGGCCAGTACCTAGTAGAGTTTAGGATCTCAACGGTAACTAGTCACTCCATCTGCGTCCCTCAGGGCATCATAGGTGGACCACACAAGTGCCGCCATGCTCCTGGTTAAGGCGATGTGAACATTGTTCTATCTATTTAGGCGGGAGAATGTGTCGCAGGATCTAATCCCGGCTGGCCGCAGTTTGGTAAATGATCCAATACCACTAGTTTCCTGGTTTCATTACTATATAAACTGCTTGAGGAGGCTGGTATTCAAACGGGAGGTGGTTGAAGTTAGCCTTGAGCTTACCACTACCACGAGTGTCCTCGGATCATGAACAACACCTAGCTCTGCTGGGTGCGTGGTCTTTGTAGGATCGCTGGTTAAGTGGTTAAGGCGATGTTCAGAATGATTTTTTGCGAAATAATTGTATACACAAATTTTCGCTTGCCTTATTCGGCAAGAAGAGCTTTACTATATAATATATATATATATATATATATATATATATATATATATATATATATATATATATATATATATATATATATATATATATATATATATTTTGTGGTGCCACAAACATGCATACATATATAATACATTCTGGCAGCTCAGAATACAATATTTCTTCTGTGAAATACAATGGCTATTGTTGCTTCCCTTCTATAATGCCTCACTGTACCTCTAGAAGACTGTTTTCTTGAGTGTCTGGAGTACTGTCTTCCGGCATGTTGGGGATACCATCCACGCCTTGACGAGTATATCTGGAAGGCGATATACCATTTGTTTTTTGTTCATCTATGTGGTGATGTTAGTTACTTTAATATGGTAGGAACCTTGGTGTGTGTGTGCGTGTGTGTTGTGTGTGTGTGTGTGTGTGTGTGTGTGTGTTTGTGTGTGTGTGTGTGTGTGTGTGTGTGTATGTGTGTGTGTGTGTGTGTATGTGTGTATGTTTGTTGTGTGTGTGTGTGTGTGTGTTTTCATCTCGTGTGTTAGTAGCTAGTCCTAACACAATGCGATGTAAGTCTTTCTTTCATCAACTTACACCCTCCCCTTCTTCCTTCACTCTCTCAACTGTTCCTACGACCCTTCTCAATCTCTTCCCATTCTACCTCTTCTCCCCTTTCCACTAGTTACTCTCGTCTTCCTCTCTATCGCCAGTGGATGATGAAGAGAATCATCTTCTAAAAATATATTTTCTAAACAGATGAGTGAGGACTATCTTTTTCTAAACAGTTAATAAGAAATGTCCTTTTCTGAACAGTTAATGAGAAATGTCCCTTTCTAAACAAATGGATGAGGAATATCCCTTTCTGTGACTTGTATCCACACATTGTAGTAATATTATCATCATGAGTCCTCCGTCTGCTTCTTCTTTCTCTCCTGTTCCTTTACCTTCTCAATTTCCTCCTGTTCCTTTATGTCCTCAGTTTCCTCCTGCTCCTCCACGCACCACTCCCGGGCTCTGAAAACCGCAGCCATAAGCACCCTCCACTACAGCTGCTGGAGTGGTATTTAAACTCCTTGAAAACCACGAGAGAAAAAGTTTGGCTAAGTCCCACCCTCTCCTTCCTCTTCCCTTCTGTCCTTCCTCGTCCCTTCAGTTCTTTCTTTTCCTTTCAATCCTTACCCATCCCTTCAGTCCGTACCTTTTCCTTCAGTCCTTACCCTTCCCTTCAGTTCTAACACTTCCCTTCAGTCCTTCACTTCAGTCCTTTCCCTTTCCTTCACACCTTCTACTTTCCTTCAGTCTTTCTCCCTCACTTCGGTCCTTCTCCCTTCACTTCAGTCTTTCAGATTTCCTCAGTGAGTGCTCAGAAGCAGTTGTGAGAGCCAGGTCCACCACCAGACTTGACTAACGAGCCAGACAGGAGCCAGACTCATGGCTTGTGCAGGTTACCAGGTGAGTGTGAGTCAACTCACTCACTCAGCGTCGTGAGGCATCGTCTCCTCCCATGAGGTGGAACATCAAGGATGCATGCAACCTGTTGAACACCGGTCAAGAATACTTTAGCAACAAAAAATAACAGGGAATAAGATAAACTCGCAGTGTATATAAATTGGGAGATATTCTTCTACGTCTTTCCTTGGTCATTATTACTTTCCAATTAACGATTCAAAAGAGAGTTATACTTTATCGTTTTCCTTTAAATTATTACAGTAAAAAATACACTTTTCTCCTTATTTTACGGCTCTAATTGTTTCTTTTATTTTCACTGAGGGACAAGTTGCAGTCTCTATTTATGTTGCTCCCTCAGGAGGGGATTACCTATACGTTCTTCAGGGACACATACGTCAGATGGACAACATTTGGCCACAGAACCATTGGTACTATATGTCAAAATTATAGCCCAAATATCCACACACGCACACACACACACACACACACACACACACACACACACACACACACATCAGATGAATCACAGGGATGTTAGGAAGTATTTCTTAAGTCACAGAGTGGTCGGGAAGTGGAATAGTTTAGGAAGTGATGTAGTAGAGGCAGGCTCCATACATAGCTTTAAGAAGAGGTATGATAAAGCTCATAGCGCAGGGAGAGTGACCCAGTAGCGGCCAGTGAAGAGGCGGGGCCAGGAGCTGTGACTCGACCCCTGCAACCACAACTAGGTGAGTATATATATATATATATATATATATATATATATATATATATATATATATATATATATATATCTAGCTCTCCTGGATGCGTGATCTGTGTAGGATCGCTGGCTCAGTGGTAAGGTGATATGGTACGTTGTGTTGTCTCTTGAGGAGGGACAATGTGTCGTACGGTCTAATCCTGGCCTGCCGCAGTTTGGTAAATGATTCAAAATCACTTATATCGTGATTTCATTTATGTATATATATATATATATATATATATATATATATATATATATATATATATATATATATATATATATATATATATATATATATATATATATATATATATATATATAAAACACAATGCTCACCAACGCTTCAGGAAAGGACAAAGTTCGTTTCCTAGAGGTGAAGGCACCACATTCAGGAGATTTCCTTCTAGCTGTCCCCAATTCCTTCCTGGGCACTCTACTCGACCCACAGGCCATTCGGATTGGTGTTGCTCTTCGCCTAGCCGCCCCCGTTCTCACCGAACATAGGTGTATTTGCGGCAGGGAGACGGCTGATCAATTCGGACTTCATGGTCTTGTGTGTCACACATCAGAAGGGAAGTATGACAGACATGATGAGGTAAACGACATCATAAAGAGAAGCCTCGCCACAGCCCGTTGCCCAGCTCAACACGAACCCCAAATACAGAAGTCTGACGGAAGTCAAAAGCGTCCTGATGGAGCCACTATGCTACCCTGGAAGGATGGTAAGCAGATTGCTGGGACAACACCTGTGCCGCTTCATTGGCAGACACCTACTTGCCATACTCTGCAGCTGAAGGGGATGGAGCTGCCAGCCACAGGAAGACCCAGAAGACCGGCAAATATGAAGACCTTCCTCCTTGCTATAATTTCATCCCAATAGGGTCGGAGACCCTAAGGACCACCGGGCGGCCAGCCTCCTCTTTCAGAGACTCAGTGTTGCGATCCAGATGAGAAATTCCTGTAGCATTCTGGGCACGTGACCCACCGCCGGGGAGGTGGACGATGTATTCGAGACATAGGGAGTGAGGATGAGGGTCCCCAACACAGTACCTGAGGTACTGTATATATATATGTCGTGCCGATTAGGTAAAACTTGCGATTTTGGCTTAAATCGCATCGCTCACCTTGCCATATAAGACAAGTGAAAATTTATGTATGCAATAATTTCGCCAAAATCATTCTGAACATAACGAAAAAAATATATTTCATTGTGTTTGTTTATTATTAAATTAATGTTAACGTATCAAAAATATATTTAGTTGGGTTAGGCTAAATTAAATTGCGCTTGTTGTAATAAGGTTAGGTAGGTTTCAAAGTTTCTCTTGGTACAAAATTATAAATTCCTACATTAACATAAATGAAAAAATATATCTTTAAACGTATAAGAAAATTTTAGAAAGGACTTAATTTTAGATGAGTTCTTGCTAATTGACCAGTTTTACCTAATCGGCACGACATATATATATATATGTGTGTGTGTGTGTGTGTATATATGTATATATATATATATATATATATATATATATATATATATATATATATATATATATATATATATATATATATATATATATAGATAGATAGATAGATAGATAGATAGATAGATAGATATAGTTTTGGAGTGGTTGGTGCTGTCGTGCCGATTAGGTAAAACTGGTCAATTAGCAAGAACTCATCTAAAATTAAGTGCTTTCTAAAATTTTATCTTATACGTTTAATGATATATTTTTTTTCATTTATGTTAATGTAAGAATTTATAATTTTGTACCAAGAGAAACTTTGAAAACCTACCTAACCTTATTACAACAAGCGCAATTAAATTTAGCCTAACCCAACTAAATATATTTTAGATACGTTAACATTAATTTAATAATAAACAAACACAATGAAATATATTTTTTTCGTTATGTTCAGAATGATTTTGGCGAAATTATTGCATACACAAATTTTCACTTGTCTTATATGGCAAGAAGAGCGTTGCTATTTAAGCCAAAATCGCAAGTTTTACCTAATCGGCACGACAGTGCTATTATTTAATACATGTATGGAAGAGGGTAAGGTACCTAGGGACTGGCAGAGAGCGTGTATTGTTCCTTTGTATAAAGGCAAAGGGGACAAAAGAGAGTGCAAAAATTATAGGAGAATAAGTCTGTTGAGTATACCAGGTAAAGTGTATGGTAGAGTTATTATTGAAATAATTAAGAGTAAGACGGAGAGCAGAATAGCAGATGAACAAGGTGGCTTTAGGAAAGGTAGGGGTGTGTAGACCAAGTGTTTGCAGTAAAACATATAGGTGAACAGTATTTGGATAAGGGTAAAGATGTTTTTGTTGCATTTATGGATTTGGAAAATGCGTATGATAGGGTGGATGGGGGGGCAATGTGGCAGATGTTGCAGGTGTATGGAATAGGAGGTAGGTTACTGAAAGCAGTGAAGAGCTTTTATGAGGATAGTGAGGCTCAGGTTAGAGTGTGTAGGAGAGAGGAGATTATTTCTCGGTAAAAGTAGGCCTTAGACAAGGATGTGTGATGTCACCGTGGTTGTTCAATATATTTATAGATGGGGTTGTAAGAGAAGTGAATGCGAGGGTCTTGGCAAGAGGTGTGGGGTTAAAAGACAAAGAATCAAATACAAAGTGGGAGTTGTCACAGTTGCTTTTTGCTGATGACACTGTGCTTTTGGGAGATTTTGTAGAGAAGATGTAGAGGTTGGTGGATGAA
>WNWK01006985.1:90000-99160 GCA_009830355.1 Cherax destructor
AGGTGAGAAGTACAGTGTCTGCACTCTGAAGGATGGGTGGGGAGCTGCAGTCCAGAGGTGAGAAGTACAGTGTCTGCAATCTGAAGGATGGGTGGGGAGCTGCAGTCCAGGAGTGAGAAGTACAGTGTCTGCACTCTGAGGATGGGTGGGAGCTGCAGTCCGGAGGTGAGAAAGTGTCTGCACTCTGAAGGATGGGTGGGGAGCTGCAGTCCGGAGGTGAGAAGTAGTGTCTGCACTCTGAAGGATGGGTGGGGAGCTGCAGTCCAGGAGGTGAGAAGTACAGTGTCTGCACTCTGAGGGATGGGTGGGGAGCTGCAGTCCGGAGGTGAGAAGTAGTGTCTGCACTCTGAAGGATGGGTGGGGAGCTGCAGTCCTGGAGGTGAGAAGTAGTGTCTGCACTCTGAAGGATGGGTGGGGAGCTGCAGTCCAGGAGGTGAGAAGCAGTGTCTGCACTCTGAAGGATGGGTGGGGAGCTGCAGTCCAGGAGGTGAGAAGTACAGTGCTGCACCTGAGGATGGGTGGGGAGCTGCAGTCCAGGAGGTGAGAGTACAGTGTCTGCACTCTGAGGATGGGTGGGGAGCTGCAGTCCAGGAGGTGAGAAGTCAGTGTCTGCACTCTGAGGATGGGTGGGAGCTGCAGTCCAGGAGGTGAGAAGTACAGTGTCTGCACTCTGAAGGATGGGTGGGAGCTGCAGTCCGGAGGTGAGAAGTAGTGTCTGCACTCTGAAGGATGGGTGGAGCTGCAGTCCTGGAGGTGAGAAGTAGTGTCTGCACTCTGAGGATGGGTGGGAGCTGCAGTCCGGAGGTGAGAAGAGTGTCTGCACTCTGAAGGATGGGTGGGGAGCTGCAGTCCGGAGGTGAGAGTAGTGTCTGCACTCTGAGGATGGGTGGGGAGCTGCAGTCAGGAGGTAGAAGTACAGTGTCTGCACTCTGAAGGATGGGTGGGGAGCTGCAGTCCAGGAGGTGAAAGACAGTGTCTGCACTCTGAAGGATGGGTGGGGAGCTGCAGTCCGGAGGTGAAGTACAGTGTCTGCACTCTGAAGGATGGGTGGGGAGCTGCAGTCCAGGAGGTGAGAAGCAGTGTCTGCACTCTGAAGGATGGGTGGGGAGCTGCAGTCCGGAGGTGAGAAGTAGTGTCTGCACTCTGAAGGATGGGGGGGAGCTGCAGTCCGGAGGTGAGAAGTAGTGTCTGCACTCTGAAGGATGGGGGGGAGCTGCAGTCCTGAGGTGAGAAGTAGTGTCTGCACTCTGAAGGATGGGTGGGGAGCTGCAGTCCAGGAGGTGAGAAGACAGTGTCTGCACTCTGAAGGATGGGTGGGGAGCTGCAGTCCAGGAGGTGAAGTACAGTGTCTGCACTCTGAAGGATGGGTGGGAGCTGCAGTCCAGGAGGTGAGAAGACAGTGTCTGCACTCTGAAGGATGGGTGGGGAGCTGCAGTCCAGGAGGTGAGAAGACAGTGTCTGCACTCTGAAGGATGGGTGGGGAGCTGCAGTCAGGAGGTGAAAGCAGTGTCTGCACTCTGAAGGATGGGTGGGGAGCTGCAGTCCAGGAGGTGAGAAGTACAGTGTCTGCACTCTGAAGGATGGGTGGGGAGCTGCAGTCCAGGAGGTGAGAAGTCAGTGTCTGCACTCTGAAGGATGGGTGGGGAGCTGCAGTCCGGAGGTGAGAAGTCAGTGTCTGCACTCTGAAGGATGGGTGGGGAGCTGCAGTCCAGGAGGTGAGAAGTACAGTGTCTGCACTCTGAAGGATGGGTGGGGAGCTGCAGTCCAGGAGGTGAGAAGTACAGTGTCTGCACTCTGAAGGATGGGTGGGGAGCTGGTCCAGGAGGTAGAAGTACAGTGTCTGCACTCTGAAGGATGGGTGGGGAGCTGCAGTCCAGGAGGTGAGAGTACAGTGTCTGCACCTGAGGATGGGTGGGGAGCTGCAGTCCTGGAGGTGAGAAATAGTGTCTGCACTCTGAAGGAGGGTGGGGGGCGTCCAGGAGGTGAGAAGTCAGTGTCTGCACTCTGAAGGATGGGTGGGGAGCTGCAGTCCAGGAGGTGAAAGTACAGTGTCTGCACTCTGAAGGATGGGTGGGGAGCTGCAGTCCAGGAGGTGAGAAGTACAGTGCTGCACTCTAGAGGATGGGTGGGGGCTGCAGTCCAGGAGGTGAGAGTCAGTGTCTGCACTCTGAAGGATGGGTGGGGGAGCTGCAGTCCAGGAGGTGGAAGTACAGTGTCTGCACTCTAGGATGGGTGGGGGAGCTGCAGTCAGGAGGTGGGAGTACAGTTCCACCTGAGGATGGGTGGGAGCTGCAGTCAGGAGGTGGAAGTACAGTTCTGCACTCGAAGGATGGGTGGGGAGCTGCAGTCCAGGAGGTGAGAGTACAGTGTCTGCACTCTGAAGGATGGGTGGGAGCTGCAGTCCGGAGGTGGAAGTACAGTGTCTGCCTCTGAAGGATGGGTGGGGAGCTGCAGTCCAGGAGGTGAGAAGTACAGTGTCTGCACTCTGAAGGATGGGTGGGAGCTGCAGTCCGGAGGTAGAAGTATGTCTGCACTCTGAGGATGGGTGGGGGAGCTGCAGTCCTGGAGGTGAGAAGTAGTGTCTGCACTCTGAAGGATGGGTGGGGAGCTGCAGTCCTGGAGGGAGAAGAGTGCTGCACTGAAGGATGGGTGGGGAGCTGCAGTCAGGGGTGAAGTACAGTGTTGCACTCTGAAGGAGGGTGGGGAGCTGCAGTCAGGAGGGGAAGTGTCTGTCAAGGATGGGTGGGGAGTGCAGTCCAGGAGGTGGAAGTGTGCTGCACTCTGAAGGATGGGTGGGGAGCTGCAGTCAGGAGGTGAGAAGAGTGCTGCACTCTAGGAGGGTGGGGGCTGCAGTCAGGAGGTGGAGCAGTGTCTGCACTCTGAAGGATGGGTGGGGAGCTGCAGTCCAGGAGGTGAAGTCAGTGTCTGCACTCTGAAGGATGGGTGGGGAGCTGCAGTCCAGGAGGTGAGAAGTACAGTGTCTGCACTCTGAAGGATGGGTGGGGAGCTGCAGTCCAGGAGGTGAGAAGTACAGTGTCTGCACTCTGAAGGATGGGTGGGGAGCTGCAGTCCGGAGGTGAAAGTAGTGTCTCCCTGAAGGATGGGGGGGAGCTGCATTCCGGAGGTGAGAATAGTGTCTGCACTCTGAAGGATGGGTGGGGAGCTGCAGTCCAGGAGTGAGAAGTACAGTGTCTGCACTCTGAAGGATGGGTGGGGAGCTGCAGTCCAGGAGTTGAATAGTGTCTGCACTCTGAAGGATGGGTGGGGAGCTGCAGTCCAGGAGGTGGAAGTACAGTGTCTGCACTCTGAAGGATGGGTGGGGAGCTGCAGTCCAGGAGGTGAGTAGTGTCTGCACTCTGAGGGATGGGTGGGGAGCTGCAGTCCGGAGGTGAGTACAGTGTCTGCACTCTGAGGATGGGTGGGGAGCTGCAGCCAGGAGGTGAAAGAGGTCCCCTGAGGATGGGGGGAGCTGCAGTCGGGGTGAAGTACAGTGTCTGCACTCTGAAGGATGGGTGGGGAGCTGCAGTCCAGGAGGGAGAAGTACAGTGTCTGCACTCTGAAGGATGGGTGGGGTGCAGTCAGGAGGGAAAGTGTCTGCACTCTGAAGGATGGGTGGGGAGCTGCAGTCCAGGAGGAGAAGTACAGTGTCTGCACTCGAAGGATGGGTGGGGGCAGAGGAGGTGAGAAGTACAGTGTCTGCACTCTGAAGGATGGGTGGGGAGCTGGAGTCCAGGAGGTGAGAAGTACAGTGTCTGCACTCTGAAGGATGGGTGGGAGCTGCAGTCCAGGAGGAGAGTACAGTGCTGCACTCTGAAGGATGGGTGGGGAGCTGCAGTCCAGGAGGTAAGATGCATTAGGATGGGGGGGAGCTGCAGTCCGGAGGTGAGAAGTAGTGTCTGCTCTGAGGATGGGTGGGGTGCAGTCCAGGAGGTGAGAAGTAGTGTCTGCACTCTGAAGGATGGGTGGGGAGTCAGTCCGGAGGTGAAAGTACAGTGTCTGCACTCTGGAGGTGGGGGGAGCTGCATCAGGGGGAGAGTACTGGGAGTTGAAGGATGGGTGGGAGCTGCAGTCCAGGAGGTGAGAAGTACAGTGTCTGCACTCTGAAGGATGGGTGGGGGAGCTGCAGTCCAGGAGGTGAGAAGTACAGTGTCTGCACTCTGAAGGATGGGTGGGGGAGCTGCAGTCCAGGAGGTGAGAAGTACAGTGTCTGCACTCTGAAGGATGGGTGGGGAGCTGCAGTCCAGGAGGTGAGAAGTACAGTGTCTGCACTCTGAAGGATGGGTGGGGGAGCTGCAGTCCAGGAGGTGAGAAGTACAGTGTCTGCACTCTGAAGGATGGGTGGGGGAGCTGCAGTCCAGGAGGTGAGAAGTACAGTGTCTGCACTCTGAAGGATGGGTGGGGAGCTGCAGTCCAGGAGGTGAGAAGTACAGTGTCTGCACTCTGAAGGATGGGTGGGGAGCTGCAGTCCAGGAGGTGAGAAGTACAGTGTCTGCACTCTGAAGGATGGGTGGGGGAGCTGCAGTCCAGGAGGTGAGAAGTACAGTGTCTGCACTCTGAAGGATGGGTGGGGAGCTGCAGTCCAGGAGGTGAGAAGTACAGTGTCTGCACTCTGAAGGATGGGTGGGGAGCTGCAGTCCAGGAGGTGAAAGTACAGTGTCTGCACTCTGAAGGATGGGTGGGGAGCTGCAGTCCAGGAGGTGAGAAGTACAGTGTCTGCACTCTGAAGGATGGGTGGGGAGCTGCAGTCCAGGAGGTGAGACAGTGTCTGCACTCTGAAAGGGTGGGTGGGAGCTGCAGTCAGGAGGTGAGAAGTACAGTGTCTGCACTCTGAAGGATGGGTGGGGAGCTGCAGTCCAGGAGGTGAAAGTACAGTGTCTGCACTCTGAAGGATGGGTGGGGAGCTGCAGTCCAGGAGGTGAGAAGTACAGTGTCTGCACTCTGAAGGATGGGTGGGGGAGCTGCAGTCCAGGAGGTGAGAAGTACAGTGTCTGCACTCTGAAGGATGGGTGGGGGAGCTGCAGTCCAGGAGGTGAGAAGTACAGTGTCTGCACTCTGAAGGATGGGTGGGGGAGCTGCAGTCCAGGAGGTGAGAAGTACAGTGTCTGCACTCTGAAGGATGGGTGGGGGAGCTGCAGTCCAGGAGGTGAGAAGTACAGTGTCTGCACTCTGAAGGATGGGTGGGGGAGCTGCAGTCCAGGAGGTGAGAAGTACAGTGTCTGCACTCTGAAGGATGGGTGGGGAGCTGCAGTCCAGGAGGTGAGAAGTACAGTGTCTGCACTCTGAAGGATGGGTGGGGAGCTGCAGTTCAGGAGGTGAGAAGTACAGTGTCTGCACTCTGAAGGATGGGTGGGGGAGCTGCAGTCCAGGAGGTGAGAAGTACAGTGTCTGCACTCTGAAGGATGGGTGGGGGAGCTGCAGTCCAGGAGGTGAGAAGTACAGTGTCTGCACTCTGAAGGATGGGTGGGGGAGCTGCAGTCCAGGAGGTGAGAAGTACAGTGTCTGCACTCTGAAAGATGGGTGGGGGAGCTGCAATCCAGGAGGTAAGAAGTACAGTGTCTGCACTCTGAAGGATGGGTGGGGGAGCTGCAGTCCAGGAGGTGAGAAGTACAGTGTCTGCACTCTGAAAGATGGGTGGGGGAGCTGCAATCCAGGAGGTAAGAAGTACAGTGTCTGCACTCTGAAGGATGGGTGGGGGAGCTGCAGTCCAGGAGGTGAGAAGTACAGTGTCTGCACTCTGGGTGGGGATGTTACAATCGAGGAGGAGGGCAGCACAGTACCTACTCTCAGAAGAATAAGTGCTTATGGATGGTTGGTTAAGAATACTTTAATCCCTAAAATAGACATTAACGTTAACTCAACTTACAGTATACACAGAGAAACATGTACCTCAAGTAATATATATCCCCGGTGTTTAGGAAGTTGTAGCTCTTTAAAACGTGTCTGTGCATTTCTTAAAAGACAGCTATTGATTGAAAAATGGTAAATATTTCCACTCTTCGGTCACCCAATACCGAGTATAATAATAATAATAATAATAATAATAATAATAATAATAATAATAATAATAATAATAATAATAATAATAATAATAATAATTATAATAATAATAATAATAATAATAATAATAATAATAACAATGACCTCTATCTTGGTGGGAGACGGCTGGTGTGGTGAAAATATATTCTTTAAATACAACAGTCAACCTTAAGAAAAACTCTGAGGCAGTTTCTGTGAGCACCACAGAACTAAAATCGTTTTCCCATATTTTACTAGTGCAATAAATTTGGGTTATTGAAGAGTTGTTGTTTGGGATATCTGAGACTGATGAGATATTCAAGAGTGACAACGTTCCTGGGAAGGAACAGTGGTAAGGAAAGTTGGAGAGAAGAAGAAGAAGAATGAACGAACAAAGAAGCTAGAGAAATAAATGTGGGAGAGAGAGAGAGACAGACAGACAGACAGAGACGGGTAGCAAGCAGCAACTTCACTCTGATTGTAAGCTTCTCCAGACCATCACTTCATCTCTAACCACTCATTCCCAGGATGACTCGAGTAAGGAACATGTTAGTGCAGCATAATGATATCAACGAAATAAAGTCAGTTGATCAAATAAAATCGCTGGTCCACACCAACTGAAAACACTTCTGGAGCAGAGGCACAGTCATTGGCCTCCACTCCAGAACAACAGATATTAGAGCCAGCAAATAAAAAAAGAAACTAAATTCCATCAATATAACGACATTTGTATTTGCAAACATACAGGGTCTAAATCCGTCAACAAACAACATAATTCCTTACATCAAGGGACTGCTCATGGAGTCAAATGCTGCCGAGAGGGGCCAATATATGTGAAATACGAAGGGAGGCACTGGTCAATGAAATTGCAAATATCGAACAAGCTGATGGAATCTTACAGGAGACAAGAATTGCAGGAAGAACTAAAAGCCATAAAGTAAATTGAAAAGAAAAACAAAATACTCCTCTTATGCCAAATCTAAGGAAAAAACAACATCCAGTATTGAGCCTCTGCTTAGGCGAGATGGGACATACACAGTTGACAGCCCAGAAATGAATGAGATACTAAAGTCACAATACGACTCAGTGTTCAGCGAGCCGCTGCCCAGACTAAGGGTCGACAATCCAAATGAATTCTTTATGAACGAGACCCAAAATTTGGTCATCTCAAAACTCTCGGATATTATCCTAACACCACAAGACTTTGAAAAGGCAATAAATGACATGCCCATGCACTCTGCCCCAGGCCCAGACTCATGGAACTCCGTGTTCATCAAGAACTGCAAGAAAACTTCAGCATTCTATGGAGAGGTAGCATGCGCTCAGGGGTCATCACACACTCACTAAAACAACAGACACAGCCTCACTCTACAAAGGTGGCAGTAAAGCAATTACAAAGAACTACAGACCGATAGCACTAACATTTCCAAAACATACAAAAATTTGAGAGGGTTCTAAGAAGCAAGATCGCCAATCACCTAGATACACATCAGTTACACAACCCAGGGCAACATGGGTTTAGAGCAGATCCTCCTGCCGGTCCCAGCTACTGGACCACTATGACAAGGTCTTGGATGCTGTGAGGATAAACAAAATACAGATGTATTATACACAGCCATTGCAAAAGCCTTCGACTGATGCTGACCATGGTGTAGTAGCGCACAAAATGCGTGATAAGGAATACCAGGAAAAGTTGGTAGATGGATCTATAACCTGACAAAGAACACAAAGTAATAGTAAACAGAGTAAAGTCCAGAGGCAGCTACGGTGAAAGCTCTGTTCCACAAGGCACAAGTACTCACTCCCATTCTATTCCTCATCCTCATATCTGACATAGACAGAGATGTAAACCATAGCTCCTGTCTTCCTTTGAGGATGACTCCCAGATTGCCATGACAGTGACCTCCATCGAAGACTCCGCAAGACTCCAAGCGGACATCAACCAAATCTTCAAATGGGAGACTAAAAATATGAAGTTCAATGAAGAGAAATTTCAACTACTCAGATATGAAAACTTGAAAATTAAAACTGATGAGGGTATTGACAAATTCTAACCATACAATAGAGCGAAAAGTAATGTCAAGGACCTGGGAGTAATGTCAAGGATTCGCCTTCAAAGACCATAACAACGTATCTACCGCATCTCTAGAAAATGATTGGATGGATAATAGAACCTTCAAAACTAAGGACGCCAATCCCATGATGATTTTCTTCAAATCGTTTGTTCTCTCTAGGCAGGAGTATTGCTGTACACTAACTGCTCCTTCAAGGCAGAGCAAAATTGCTTACCTGGAGAGTGTACAAAGAACTTTCACAGCACACATAAGTACGATATGGCACCTAAATTACTGGGAATGGTTGAAGGCCCTTGATTGTATTCCCCTGGAACGCAGGTGAGAGAGATACATGATAATATACACTTGGAAAATCTTAGAGGGATTAGTACCAAACTTGCACACGAAAATCCCTATAAGCAAAAAGACTCGGCAGGAGATGCAACATTCCCTCAATGAAGCGGAGGCGCCACGAGTACACTGAGGTTACACAATAAGTGTCCGGGGCCCAAGAAATGTTCAACTGCCTCCGGGATACATAAGGGGATTACCAATAATGGTCCTGGCTGTTTTAAGAAGGCTCGGGAAAGGGGGCCTAAAGTCAGTACCCACCAGCGGGCTGTGGGTTTGTACTCGTTTGCGGGGCCAGCAGTAACAACCCCGGTTGATCAGACCTGATCCACCACGAGGCCTGGTCTCGACCGAGCCGCGGGGGTTGGGCCCCAAAACCCCTGTCCAAAATAAATTCCAGGTAAACTTCATCCTTTCCCTATCTGATATTTCACAACAATAAAAAGGCTTTCAAATGAGCTGACATATTAAATTGTTAACTTGCAATGAAACAAAGGACCCTAACCTGTATAAACCCTGTGTTAAGAGAGAAGAGAGAGAGAGAAAAAAGAAGGGGAGAGGAAAAAAAGAGAGAGAGAAGAAAGACAAAAAGAAGAAGAGGAGAGCAAAAGGAGAGAGAGGAGAAAAAGGGGGAGGAAGAGAGACAAAGAAAAAGAAAGAGAAAAAAGAAGGGAAAAAAGAGAGAAGAGAGAAAGAGAAAAGAGAGAAGAAGAAGAAACGAAAGGGAAAAAGAGAGAGAG
>WNWK01006986.1:0-47500 GCA_009830355.1 Cherax destructor
AGTGGGTAGTGGAAGGGGATGGGGACAGTACTGGTGGTGGTTTTGAAGGGCGGGACAGACTGGTGGTGTGTTTTGAGGCGGGACAGAATGTGGTGGTTAAAGGGGAGGGACAGCACTGGTGGTGTAGTTTTGAAGGGCTGGTGACAGTACTGGTGGTGTAGTTTTGAAGGGCTGGTGACAGCACTGGTGGTGTATGGTGGGGCTGGTGACAGTACTGGTGGTGTATGGTGGAAGGGCTGGTGACAGTACTGGTGGTGTATGGTGGAAGGGCTGGTGACAGACTGGTGGTGTATGGTGGAGGGTGGAAGAACAGTGGAAGAAGAAGTCGCTAACTAAAGGACGCTGATTCTACTCCAGGTAGAGCGAGACGCAAGGGCAAGTCTCGTTACACTTGCTGTTGTTCATGTAATAGTAAATTGGTAGGTGAGTGTTTGTGTGGGAGGCATCCTGGGGCAAGTAGCATACCATGATAACACTTGACCTTGAAACCTTCAGAGGTAGAATAACTACGGTATCATGTAATAATAGATTTGCCTTAGTCTTAACTCAGCGTCAGGTCAAGACGCACGTGTGTTCGCTGCTCAGAGATAGAAAGACACATTTTCCTTCAAGGTAAATACTTTGATGCAGGTGAAGATCTCTTCATCTTAGAAATCTTCATCCCTTCGCCTCTTCCTCGGCCTGTTAAATCGCCTAATTCACCATGATCAAAAACCTGTAGAGATTTAGAGGTTCCTCTTTGATATAGTAATCTGGGAAAATGTATACCAGTCACAGAGAGAGAGAAAAAATAACTTTGACACCAGATCGTGTAATATAAATGACAAACTTACGCTGTTATTATTATTATTATTATTATTATTTAAAAAATTATAATTATTCATTCTATTGTTGAATAAAGATCGAGACTCAAGTTTGCCTGTTTTCCTGGAGCAGAATAATAATAATAATAACATTATTATTATTATTATTATTATTATTATTATTATTATTATTGGTGTTGTTGTTGTTATTATCATTACGGAGAAGAAGAAGAAGAAGAAGTAAATGTGTTTCAGTACATGAGGGATCCGAGAAATGTATTCTGGTATCTCAGGTCAGCCTCCTCTACCTCAATGCGCTCACAAGGAATAGTGCCGCGTGGTCTTCAAAATCGAAAGCCGCAAAAAAAAAATATGTATTCGTTTGTTTGTTTGTATGTTTACATTTACACAGACCCTTTTTAATATGTATACTGAGAACATATATGTGTTCATATGCATAAATATTTATGAATATACATATACATACTTTTTATGTATGGATGCAGATCTATACTTATCATATGTATGTGTGTGTATAAGTGTATACACATACATTGTGTATGTGTACGTTACATGTTCACACACACACACAAACTCCATGACGGAAGGAATAGACTCCGAAGTGTCCCTGTTTGCAGATGATGTGAAGTTGATGAGAAGAATTCAATCGGACGAGGACCAGGCAGAACTACAAAGAGATCTGGACAGGCTGCAGCCTGGTCCAGCAATTGGCTCCTGGAGTTCGACCCCACCAAGTGCAAAGTCATGAAGATTGAGGAAGGAAAAAGAAGACCGCAGACGGAGTACAGTCTAGGGGGCCAGAGATTACAAACCTCACTCAAGGAAAAAGATCTTGGGGTGAGTATAACACCAGGTACATCTCCTGAGGCGCACATCAACCAAATAACTGCTGCAGCATACGGCCTAGCAAACCTAAGAACACATTCCGACATCTTAATAAAGAATCGTTCAGGACCCTGTACACTGTGTACGTTAGGCCCATATTGGAGTATGCAGCACCAGTTTGGAACCCACACCTAGCCAAGCACGTAAAGAAACTAGAGAAAATGCAAAGGTTTGCAACAAGACTAGTCCCGGAGCTAAGGGGGTTTGTCCTATGAGAAGAGGTTACGGGAAATCGACCTGACGACACTGGAGGACAGGAGAGATAGGGAGGACATGATAACGACAGGAGAGGAATTAACAAGGTGGACAGAGACAGAATGTTCAAGAGATGGGACACAGCAACAAAGGGACACAGCTGGAAGTTGAAGACTCAGATGAATCACAGGGATGTTAGGAAGTATTTCTTCAGTCACAGAGTGGTCGGGAAGTGGAATAGTTTGGGAAGCGATGTAGTGGAGGCAGGATCCATTCATACCTTCAAGATGTATAATGTATTAATATTGGTAGAATTACCGACAATATGTTAAGTAAAAGGACACAAATGCAACTAATGTGACATTTTATTGTGGCAACGTTTCGCTCTCCAGGAGCTTTTTCAAGCCGTTACAAGCAATACATGGACACAGAGGGTATATATATACTCTCAAAGTGAGGTGTAATACTAGTGGTGGTAGAAGTAGTAGTGATATAAGTTGTAGTAGTAGTAGTAATACAATAAGGTAGAACAATCAACTTGCACATGAGTAAACAATTACTTGGGTAGTGTAAAAATTGGTTAGACAAATACTTTCATGGAGCGGGAAGAGTGACCCAGTAGCGGCCAGTTAAGAGGCGGGGCCAGGAGCTTGAGTCTCGACTCCTGCAACCACAATTACGTGAGTACACCTCACACTCACACTCTCACACACACACACACACACACACACACACACACACACCCACACACACACACACACACACACACACACACACACACACACGCACAGAAGAGAGAGAGATGGGTATATTGCATCTTCTTGACTGTAAGAAGTCTATTGACACAGTACTGCACATGAGCCTGGTCCGAAAGCTAGAGGAGTGGTAGGAATAACAGGAAAAGCAATGACTGAAATGGATCATGGAATACTTTACAAGAAGTAAACAATGAGTGATGATACGGACAATTTGTCGGAATGGGTGCATGTGCCGAGTGGGGTTCCCACAAGGGCGTCTTTGCCCGGGCTGTTTCTTGTATTATGAATGACATTACAAAGGCTTAGAGTCAGAGGTGTCCCTGGCCACAGATGTCTTTAAACTAATGAAGAGGATACAAGCGGACGAGGATCAGAAAGACTACAAAGGGATATAGACAGGCTGCAGTCTGTCCGTGACTTTGCACCAAATGCAAAGTAACGGGAAGGAGAAAGCAGACCGCATACGGAGTACAGGCTCGTGGGTAAAATGCTGTAAACCTCACTCAAGCAGAAGGATTCTGGATGAGTATCCCATGAAGCGCAAATCAATCAAGTAATTCCTGCAGCATGTTGTTCTGGCAAACCTAAGAACAGCGTTTCGACATCATAGTAAGGAGTCATTCGCGACACTGTACACTTGTACGTCAAGTTCATTTTAGATCAGAACATTAAGGAACGCTACCTGGTCAAGCAATTTAAGCAATTAGAGAGTGCAAAGTTTGCAACTAAACTCCGAGCTAATGGGGATATCCATATGAGCGTTAAAAGAACTCGTCGTCTGGACGTTGGAGGACAGGAAAGTAGGATAAGACATATACTAGGGAATTGTATCATCAGGTGCGTACACACAACCAACACACCATACATACACTATACACATCTTACATATATATACATACAACATAACATATATATATATATATATATCTTTCTTCTTTCAACACGCTGGCCGTCTGCCCACTGAGGCAGGGTGGCCCAAAGGAAACGAAGTTTGTCTTTTCATCAGTCTGGCTGCTGTGTAGCATCAGTCATGAGCTGCTGTGTAGCATCAGTCTTGTGCTGCTGTGTTGCATCAGTCATGAGCTTCTGTGTAGCATCAGTCATGAGCTGCTGTGTAGCATCTGTCTTGTGCTGCTGTGTAGCATCAGTCATGAGCTGTTGTGTAGCATCAGTCTTGTGTTGCTGTGTAGCATCAGTCTTGTGCTGCTGTGTAGCATCAGTCTTGTGCTGCTGTGTAGCATCAGTCTTGTGCTGCTGTGTAGCATCAGTCTTGTGCTGCTGTGTAGCATCAGTCATGAGCTGCTGTGTAGCATCAGTCTTGTGCTGCTGTGTAGCATCAGTCATGAGCTGCTGTGTAGCATCAGTCTTGTGCTGCTGTGTAGCATCAGTCTTGTGCTGCTGTGTAGCATCAGTCTGGCTGCTGTAGCATCAGTCTGGCTCTGTGTAGCATCAGTCTGTGTTGCTGTGTAGCATCAGTCATGAGCTGCTGTGTAGCATCAGTCTTGTGCTGCTGTGTAGCATCAGTCTTGTGCTGCTGTGTAGCATCAGTCATGAGCTGCTGTGTAGCATCAGTCTTGTGCTGCTGTGTAGCATCAGTCTTGTGCTGCTGTGTAGCATCAGTCATGAGCTGCTGTGTAGCATCAGTCTTGGCTGCTTGTGACGTCTTCTGTGAGCATCAGTCATGAGCTGCTGTGTAGCATGTCGAGTCTGTGTAGCATCGTCTGTGCTGTAGCATCAGTCATGAGCTGCTGTGTAGCATCAGTCTGTGCTCTGTGTAGCATCAGTTGGCTGCTGTGTAGCATCAGTCTTGTGCTGCTGTGTAGCATCAGTCTTGTGCTGCTGTGTAGCATCAGTCTTGGCTGCTGTGTAGCATCAGTCTTGAGCTGCTGTGTAGCATCAGTCTTGTGTGCTGTGTAGCATCAGTCATGATGCTGTGCATCAGTCTGAGCTGCTTGTACACGTCTTGTGCTGCTGTGTAGCATCAGTCATGGCTGCTGTGTAGCATCAGTCTTGTGTGCTGTGTAGCATCAGTCTTGTGCTGCTGTGTAGCATCAGTCTTGTGCTGCTGTGTAGCATCAGTCATGAGCTGCTGTGTAGCACGTCCGGAGGGTCAGTCTTGTGCTGCTGTGTAGCATCAGTCATGAGCTGCTGTGTAGCATCAGTCTTGTGCTGCTGTGTAGCATCAGTCTTGTGCTGCTGTGTAGCATCAGTCTTGTGCTGCTGTGTAGCATCAGTCTTGTGCTGCTGTGTAGCATCAGTCTTGTGCTGCTGTGTAGCATCAGTCTTGTGCTGCTGTGTAGCATCAGTCATGAGCTGCTGTGTAGCATCAGTCTTGTGCTGCTGTGTAGCATCAGTCATGAGCTGCTGTGTAGCATCAGTCTTGTGCTGCTGTGTAGCATCAGTCATGAGCTGCTGTGTAGCATCAGTCTTGTGCTGCTGTGTAGCATCAGTCATGAGCTGCTGTGTAGCATCAGTCTTGTGTGCTGTGTAGCATCAGTCTTGTGCTGCTGTGTAGCATCAGTCTTGTGCTGCTGTGTAGCATCAGTCTTGTGCTGCTGTGTAGCATCAGTCTTGTGCTGCTGTGTAGCATCAGTCATGAGCTGCTGTGTAGCATCAGTCTTGTGCTGCTGTGTAGCATCAGTCTTGTGCTGCTGTGTAGCATCAGTCTTGTGCTGCTGTGTAGCATCAGTCTTGTGTTGCTGTGTAGCATCAGTCATGAGCTGCTGTGTAGCATCAGTCATGAGCTGCTGTGTAGCATCAGTCTTGTGCTGCTGTGTAGCATCAGTCTTGTGCTGCTGTGTAGCATCAGTCATGAGCTGCTGTGTGCAGCATGCTGCTTGTAGCATCAGTCTTGTGCTGTGTAGCATCAGTCTTGTGTTGCTGTGTAGCATCAGTCATTGAGCTGCTGTGTAGCATCAGTCATGAGCTGCTGTGTAGCATCAGTCATGAGCTGCTGTGTAGCATCAGTCTTGTGCTGCTGTGTAGCATCAGTCATTGTGCTGCTGTGTAGCATCAGTCATGAGCTGCTGTGTAGCATCAGTCATGAGCTGCTGTGTAGCATCATTGTGCTCTGTGACATCGTCTTGTTGCTGTGTATCATCAGTCATGAGCTGCTGTGTAGCATCAGTCATGAGCTGCTGTGTAGCATCAGTCTTGTGCTGCTGTGTAGCATCAGTCTTGTGTTGCTGTGTAGCATCCATGGTGCTGTGTAGCATCAGTCATGAGCTGCTGTGTAGCATCAGTCATGAGCTGCTGTGTAGCATCAGTCTTGTGCTGCTGTGTAGCACCAGTCTGAGCTGCTGTGTAGCATCAGTCTGAGCTGCTTGTAGCTCAGTCGTCTTGTACATTGCTGCTGTGTAGCATCAGTCATGAGCTGCTGTGTAGCATCAGTCTTGTGCTGCTGTGTAGCATCAGTCTTGTGCTGCTGTGTAGCATCAGTCATGAGCTGCTGTGTAGCATCAGTCATGAGCTGCTGTGTAGCATCAGTCATGAGCTGCTGTGTAGCATCAGTCTTGTGTTGCTGTGTAGCATCAGTCATGAGCTGCTGTGTAGCATCAGTCTTGAGCTGCTGTGTAGCATCAGTCATGAGCTGCTGTGTAGCATCAGTCATGAGCTGCTGTGTAGCATCAGTCATGAGCTGCTGTGTAGCATCAGTCTTGTGCTGCTGTGTAGCATCAGTCTTGTGCTTCTGTGTAGCATCAGTCTTGTGTTGCTGTGTAGCACCAGTCATGAGCTGCTGTGTAGCATGAATCATGAGCTGCTGTGTAGCATGAGTCATGGGCTGCTGTGTAGCACCAGTCATGGGCTGCTGTGTAGCACCAGTCATGGGCTGCTGTGTAGCATGAGTCATTGGCTGCTGTGTAGCATCAGTCTTGTGTTGCTGTGTAGCATCAGTCATGAGCTCCTGTGTAGCACCAGTCATGAGCTGCTGTGTAGCATGAGTCATGAGCTGCTGTGTAGCATGAGTCATGGGCTGCTGTGTAGCACCAGTCATGAGATTCTGTGTAGCATCAGTCATGAGCTGCTGTGTAGCATCAGTCTTGTGTTGCTGTGTAGCATCAGTCATGAGCTCCTGTATAGCATCAGTCATGAGCTGCTGTGTAGCATCAGTCATGGGCTGCTGTGTAGCATCAGTCATGAGCTGCTGTGTAGCATCAGTCATGGGCTGCTGTGTAGCACCAGTCATGAGCTGCTGTGTAGCACCAGTCATGAGCTGCTGTGTTGCATCAGTCATGAGCTGTGTGTCACCACATAGCTGCTGTGGTAGCATATTTTTCATCTGCTTGTACATAATGAAAGAGTCTGTGTTGACGTCATGGCTGCTGGCTGAAACCCAGTCAAAGTGCTGCTGATTTCATCACATGACGCTTGTTGCAATCAGTATTTGGTGAATCGATGTCACTAATATTGACACGGTACATAATTTTTCCCTCTTTTTACTATATGATAGAGTCATGTTGAGTCTGGTCCCAAAGCTGCACCACTAAAGTCATCTCAAATTTTCAACAAAATACGATTTATTGCAATTGTATTCTGGTGTAATATTCTTATTAGTATTATTTTTCTTGTTATTATTATGATTATTATTGTTATTATGACAAGTTTTATAAATATTTTTAATAATGTAACAATAATAATAATAATATTAAATATTATTTTTACTAATATTTTTATTTTTATTAAATTAATTTTTATTTATTGTCATTATCTTTATTATCATTGATATTATTATTATTATTATTATTATTATTATTATTATTATTATTATTATTATAATAATAATAATATATTATTATTATTATTATTATTATTATTATTATTATTATTATTATTATTATTATTATTATTTGTATTATTATTATTATTATTATATGAATCCTGTTATTATTATCACAATATTATTATAATCATTATTATATTATTATTGTATTAAATTATCATTAATTTAGTGTTACTATTGTTATTATTATTTTCGTTATTATTAATATAATTATTTGTTTCTCTTATTTTTCTTATTATTATTGTTATTAAATTATGTTTTTTGTCAGTATTAATATTATTTTTAATACCATTGTTTTCATATGATAAAGCTTGACTTCTGTTCTGAACACTATGCACGTACCACACTGAAAGCATGAAAGCTTGGCCTGTGTTCTGATTATCATTATTATTTTTTTTTCATATTATTATCATAATAATTATTTTTTATTATTTTGTAATTATTATGATTATTAATATTACTAAAATAATCACTATTTTGTAGTTATTTTTATTATCATTAATAATAATATAGGTATAAAGCAAAAGTCTCGGCAGACGATGCAACATCCCCCCAATGTAAAGCAGGGGTGCCACTAGCACGTTGAGAGACAACACAATAAGTGTCAGGGGCCCAAGACTGTTCAACTGCCTCCCAGCATACATTAGGGGGATTACCAACAAACCCCTGGCTGTCTTCAAGCAGGCACTGGACAGTCACCTAAAGTCGGTACCTGACCAGCCAGGCTGTGGTTCGTATGTTGGACTGCGTGCGGCCAGCAGTAACAGCCTGGTTGATCAGGCTCTGATCCAACATGAGGCCTGGTCACAGACCGGGCCGCAGGGGCGTTGACCCCTGGAACTCTCTCCAGGTATTAATATTTTAATTATAATAATAATAATAATAATAATAATATTATTATTATTATTATTATTATTATTATTTATTATTAACATTATTATTATTATTATTATTATTATTATTATTATTATTATTATTATTATTATTATTATTATTAATATTATTATTATTATTAATATTATTATTATTATTATTATTATTATTATTATTATATTGTTTATTATCATACATTTAAATTATAAATTAAAACAGGAGGTATTATTTTATTTTTACTTTATTAGAAAAATACTAAATTTTTTCAATTTTATATTTACAATGTTGTCAGTGACGTTAGATCGCGACTAATGTACTGAGAAGGAGGGTAATTTGAGTTTTGTGTCCTGCAGTTTAAAAGAGTTCACCGGCATTTACAGTTTCTCCCTTCAAGAGGACTGAATTAGCGGTAAATCATTACTGCGATTTTATTTCGTCGTTACCATTATTGGAGTCATCACCGTTTACATATTCTTTGAGATCATTCATCCTCGTTATACATTATCTTTGAGATCAGATCATCCTCGTTATACATTATCTTTGAGATCAGTTCATTCTCGTTATACATTATCTTTGAGATCAGATCATCCTCGTTATACATTATCTTTGAGATCAGATCATCCTCGTTATACATTATCTTTGAGATCAGTTCATTCTCGTTATAAATTATCTTTGAGATCAGATCATCATCGTTATACATTATCTTTGAGATCAGATCAATCTCGTTATACATTATCTTTGAGATCAGATCATTCTCGTTATACATTATCTTTGAGATCAGTTCATTCTCGTTATACATTATCTTTGAGATCAGTTCATTCTCGTTATACATTATCTTTGAGATCAGATCATTCTCGTTATACATTCATAAAAATCATTTAATTCTGTTATATTTCTTATTTGGGTGGCAACACTGGTGGTGTTATGGGTGTTGTGTGGGCGGAAGAAGGGCAACGCTGGCAGTGCTTTAGTTGTATAGGCTGGAGGGTGGCAACACTATTTGTGTGATAGGTGAGCTGTGGAATGGAGGTTGGCAACACTGGTTGTGCTTGGAGTGAGGTGTAGACGGGATGGTGACAGCAATCCTTATGTTATGGGTATTTTGTGGGAGGTAGGGTGGTAACACTGCTGATGTTATCGGTTTGGTGTGGGCGTGGTGATAGTTGTTTTATTGCCTGTTTCAGGTGTAGGGAGGAGAGTGGCAACACTGGCTAAAGCAGGAGTATGGGCAGAAGTGGTAATACTGGGTGAAACAAGGGTGTGGTGATAGTGGGAGGGTGGCAACACTGGCTGCCTAAAGGGTATGAGTTGAGCGAGAGGGTTGCAACACTGGCTGAACCAGGAGTGTGGAGCAGGCTCACACCACATTCCTGGCTACATCAGGAATGTGGTGTGAGCAGGAGGATGGCACCACTGGCTACAACAGGGATATTGTGTGGGCGGGAGGATGGCAAAACTAGTTACAGTATGGGTACTGTGTGGGGGAGAGGATGGCAACACTGGTTACAGTAGGGGTATCGTGTGGGCGAATGGCAACACTGGTTACAGTAGGGGTATCGTGTGGGAGGGTGGCAACACTGGTTGCAGTAGTGATATGGCGTAGGCGGGAAGGTGGTAGACTGGCTATAGTAGGGGTATGTTAAGATAATATGTGTTCAGATTTTTAACTCCGGAGGGTTAGCCTCCCAGGATAACCCAATGAAAGTCAGTGCGTCATCAAGGACTGTCTTATTTCCACTGGAGTCCTTTAATCTTGTCCCCCAGGATGCCACCCACACCAGTCGACTAACATCTTGGTACCTGCTTACTGCTGGGTGAAAAGGGACAGCAGGTGTAAAGAAACATGCCCAACGTTTTCATCCGTGCTGGAGATTGAACCACGCACACTCAGTGTGTGAGGCGAGAGCGTTGCCAACCGAGCCACGGGAAGGGAGGGTGGCAATACTAGCCGGGATGGTGGCAGTAATGGTACGATAGTGGTATGGTGTAGGCGGGAGGGTGGCAACATTGATTACAGTAGGGGTATGGTGTGGGCGGGAGAGTGGCAACACTAGTTGCAGTAGGAGGGAGGGAGGGTGGCAACACTGGGTTCACAAGGAGTGTTGTGTGGGCGGGAGGATAGCAACACTGGTTACAGTAGGGGTATGTTGTGGGCGGTAGGGTGGCAACACTGGTCCCTGGGGCCTGGGGCGTGTCTTGGGTGTCACTCTACAATGAGTTATGCGTCCTGGTGAGTCCCCGGCCGCCCGTAAGATGGCGCTGGTGTCGCCCCCTCACACACACAACACTGTACACAGCTTAAGATATTATCTCTCAGCGGTTCGCTTTATCTCAATGCTCTGCTTTACAGAGCTACCGCTGCTTCGTGTCCCGGAGGCTTGGACGTCAGCCTGCATCATGGGGAACCTCTCGCAAATGTCAGGAATTTTCAGTGCACCGCGGTAGAGTGCCCAGAAAAAAAAGTATTATCTGAAAAGATATCAAGCGTAAAGATATCAAAACCATCCTGCGGGAGATTGCTATGACATCAAGTATTGTGAGCCAATCAGGTGCTCCTGTGAGCCTCCGGAGGCGGGGCTACAAGGACTCCTCACTTGTGATTGGCTCTGAATTCGTGAAATGAATAAAACATGCACTCGCTTTATGACAAGTGCAAAAGAATGACATTGTCCAGACATGTCGCCGCGTACGAACACAACCACACTGACCAACACTCGTCTCTGTATGTCACGGGAATCATGCTGCATGTTCGTATGTGTATACATATTCTGCATATCTTGTTTCTGCATGTATATGCGTACTCGCCTAATTTTGTGTGTAATTACCTTTTAGTAATTACCATTTTGTAGGTACTAGAATATACCTATGTTCCTGGTGCTCCGTCTTCATTGATTAGTGCGTCAAATAATTTTTCAGTTATTGTTGTGGTCGAAGCATTTACTAACTCCGTTTACATCCCATTCCAAGAGACATCACTCTGTGGACCATTACTTTATACTGTCCTAGTGTTAAAAGTCTTTGTTTTAATTTTTATATTCTTCTGATATGTGGTCATCAGGTCTCTTCTGTCAAAAAAGCGGGCTGTGTGCGCGTGTGTGTGTGTGTGTGTATTTGTGGGTGAATGTATGGGTTATGTGTGTATTGGGGTGAGTGCTCCCAGACACACAAACTACACATACACACGTACCTCCAAAAAAGCTAGAAGTATGCAGTCTGAAGTGTCTTCAAGCCTTGCTGATTTCTGCCAGCTTTTCTTGAAATTTTACTTGATTTATAAGGGAGGATTTTCCTTTTCTAAACTTATGATGGTGTTCCTCGATAAAGCTCCTTCTCCCCAGTAGATCAGTAGTCTGTATTCTAGGACCCATAGTCTGTAACTTTTTATATTTTGTAAGATTTGTACCATACTGATGCCTTCCAGCAGTCTTGTGAATGGCTTACTCAGGTGTTGCGTTCAATTTTCCACTGCCCGTGA
Organism: Cherax destructor; assembly: GCA_009830355.1. Classification (NCBI taxonomy): domain Eukaryota; kingdom Metazoa; phylum Arthropoda; class Malacostraca; order Decapoda; family Parastacidae; genus Cherax; species Cherax destructor. The sequence continues at coordinate 11,791 of WNWK01006986.1, forward strand.
GAATACCCTGCCAGGCTACATAGCCTGTGCTGTGTTTCACCTGCTTTAATACTTCTTTTGTTATTAAAAAGTACCATCTCTGTATATTCCTTTTAAACAGATCTTATTGTTCATACACTAGATACACACCGCTGTGTTTACACGGGATACAGTGTATACACATTGATTTGAATAAATATGCCACATACAGTGTATATACACGAGAAAATGTATACACAGGATAGTGTGAATATACACTGAATAATATGTATATACACTGAATAGAGCATATATAAATTAGATAGTGTATATACACTGGATACTGTGTATATACATTGGATGCTGTGTGTCTTCACTGGAAGCAGTGCATATAAACCGAATGCGGAGCATATAGGCTAGGTACCGAGTATATACACTAGATACAAAACATACGCGCCAAATTCAGTGTACATCAACTGCATACACATGTAGTGGTATATACCAGTAACATTGCCAATAATCATACTTCTCAAACTCCATTAATACACAGCGTCTTCCATCCAGTCTAATACTCTCACCATTACTGCTGTTCATTGTAATTTTCAAGTGAATGTTTTATATGAATCGCTGTTAAATTTTTTAAATATAAACTGATTAAAAGAAAATGCTCGTTTACTGTAAATATAAATACCATATAAATACCATACGCTCTCTCAAGATGTAAATAAGCTGATCTTTATTTCTCCTGATTTGTTTCCTGTTGTCAGAGGGTACGTGCCTAATTTATCATTGTTATTATTTTATTTTATTTTACTTCTTTCATTTGCAGTTTTATCTCTGGTACCAAGTTTAAATGTTTTTACGCATTCTAGCATTTTCCTCATTTAGCTTATTTAATATCTAAATTTTCTGATTAAATTCTGAACTTTCGAGTTTTGGTGCGTAGTACATCATTATCCGTGAATGTAATTTTCCTCTTTAATCTAGTTGACCTAGTCATTATATTTGATTGTTTTATTTTCTCTAAGATGCACTGTTTCCTCCCTCTATAGACCTTTTTCCTATGAGCACAAGAGTTCAGCACACTAAGATAAGTCTTGAGTATATTATATTAAACCATACCACGGGCGGGGATAGAACCCGCGGTCAGAGAGTCATAAAACTCATTACGATTTCGGGAGTTATAGTATATTGATACATTGTAAATAATTGTGACGTTGGAGTACCGCACCTAAAACTAGTTAAAGTTCTGATCGTGTCACTTTTATTGGTAAGAATATATTTTTATTTCCATCACTGGTAACAATTCTAGGATGTTATTATAATATTATTATTTTTTTAATAAGGTGGAACACCTATCAACAAATTTTATAATATTTTTATTATAGGGTGGACCGGTAAGCCAGCGGAGCACCTCTGTTAAATGATGAAAAACTGCACTCAGTGTGCCACCGTATGTCTTAATTACTGTGTCAGCAGGAAGTGTTCCATTTCTCCTGACAATCATAATACACCCATGACACTGACAATCATAATACACCCATGACACTGATAATCATAATACACCCATGACACTGACAATCATAATACACCCATGACACTGACAATCATAATACACCCATGACACTGACAATCATAATACACCCATGACACTGACAATCATAATACACCCATGACACTGACAATCATAATACACCCATGACACTGACAATCATAATACACCCATGACACTGACAATCATAATACACCCATGACACTGACAATCATAATACACCGACACTGAAACATAAACACCCATGACACTGACAATCATAATACACCCATGACACTGACAATCATAATACACCCATGACACTGACAATCATAATACACCCATGACACTGACAATCATAATACACCCATGACACTGACAATAATAATACACCCATGACACTTCTGTATACCATTTTGCCCTTTGGACGCCACAATTTCTCTAGACTTGTAAACTGCAGTAATGTGGGCTTTATTGTAGACACTTGATCCAAAGTTTTTTTCTTAACGTCTTCGAGCCCCGTAGCCGTCGACCCTGTAAACACTTGTTTAAAAGATGCATTTTTCTTTTTTCTTTTTCTTTTTTTCAATTTTTATCACTGAATATTTCTGGGGTTTTTTTTAATATTTTATTGAACATTATCGCCCTATAATATTTATTCTTAGAGATTTTTTACAAACTAATACTCCAAAAACATCCTTCGTCATATTTTTAATTACTGTGGGAGAACGTAGTGTGGGAGCCAAAAAAAAAATATTGCATAACCAGACCAAGGTTACTCTATCAGCTATCATAAAAGATACCCAAGTGTTGCATATGTGTCTAATTTATCAACTTGTCGGTTCTCTGAACCATTCATCTACTCAAAAAAGTAGTAGCAGGTGTGTGTGTGTGTGTGTGCGTGTGTGTGTGTGTGTGTGTGTGTGTGTATGTGTGTGGTGTGTGTGTGTGCTGTGTATGTGTGTGTGTGTGTGTGTGTACTCACCTAATTGTACTCACCTAATTGTGGTTGCAGGGGTCGAGACTCAGCTCCTGGCCCCGCCTCTGCACTGTCCGCTACTGGGTCTCTGCTCTCCCTGCTCCGTGAGCTTTATCATACCTTGTCTTAAAACTATGTATGGTTCCCGCCTCCACTATATCGTTCGCTAAACTATTCCACTTCCTGACTACTCTATGGCTGAAGAATTGCTTCCTAACATCCCTCTGACTCATCTGAGTCTTCAGCTTCCAGTTGTGTCCCCTTGTTTCTGTGTTTCCTCTCTGGAACATCCTGTGTGTGTGTGTGTGTGTGTGTGTGTTTGTGTGTGTGTGTTTGTGTGTGTGTGTGTGTATGTATGTGTGTGTGTGTGTGTGTGTTTGTGTGTGTGTGTGTGTGTTTGTGTATGTGATGTGTGTGTGTGAATGTTTGTGTGTGTGTGTATGTGTGTGTGTGTGTGTGTGTGTGTGTGTGTGTGTGTGTGTGTGCTCGCTTCATCTATTTGTACTTGCCTATATGTGGTTGTTGGTATCGAGTCATAGCTCCTGGTCCCGCCTCTTCGCTGGTCTTCACTAGGTCTCTACTACGCTCTCCTGATTTTTTCACTTCTTGACATCCTTAAGGCTAAAAAAATACTTCTCACAAACAATTTGCCCCTGTTTACCTTGTCAGTTACCTTATCCATCCTGTCCTCCAGTGTCACCAGGTTGTGTAGCCTTAACCTCGCTTCATAGGACATACCCCTTAGCTCTGGGACTAGTCTTGTTGCAAACCTTTGCACTTTCTCTAATTTCTTAATGTGCTTGACAATGTGTGGGCTCCATACCGGTGTTGGGTCATTCTCCTTATCCTGGCTCTTCGGCTAAACTTCTTGTTTCCTGAGTTCTTTGACTTCTATATTTTTCCCTGCTCTAGCACACTTGGCTTTGGCCTCTCTACACCTCTGGGTAAACCAGGGACTCACATGTACCAATTTGTGGGTGCAGTAGTCGAATTCTGGCCTCTCACTTTAATTACATGTCGTTGATACTGGACAATAGATTAATGATACTTTCCTTTCCCTTTTATATACCGAGAATACATTCGCTGTCCAATACATCTCTGACAATTACATCGTTTAGATTCACTTGTAGATTAGCAAGTAGTTCGCCGTGCTTCGACTTTTCCTCTCAGAGCTCTGGTGACACAGTGTCAGGTCCCATTGCCTTTGATGTATTCAGTTAACCCAGTAGTTTCATCACTTTCTCCCATATTGTGTAATATGGTGTCTAGTTCACGTTGGTGTATTTTTTCTATTTTGCTCTGTTGAGGCACAGAGAATACCCCATTTAATATATATAAAGTCTCGTCTCCTGTCCAAACGGGTTTCCCATTTTAATTGTGAATGGTGTTTGCTTACACAACATCCACATCAAGTCACTCCACTCTCTAGCCACTCTGAGTTTGAAGAAGCTCTTTCTAATACCCCTGTGTCTTGTTTTCACTTGCGTACCACTGTTCTCGACCCCAGAATTTTAAACAGTTTGTCTTTAGCTGCTCCTTGAAGACCTCCTTATACTCTGTAGTTTATCATTATTCTTTTGGTTTTATTTCCCTCTTAGGGGGCAAACACTGACCTATTTGTATTCACCTATAGGAGTTTGCTCCTGGCCCCGCCTCTTTGCAGGTCGTTACTAGGATTCTAGCTTCGAGAACCTTATCGTACTTCTTCTTAAGGCTATGTATCGATCACACCTTTATCACTCCATTGTTCAGGTTGCTCCACGTCCTGACAACTCTCAGACTGAAGGTATACTTGCTAACACCCCTGTGACATATCTGTGTTTTCAACTTTCAACTACTCCATCGTGTTCCTGTTTTCGGTTTCTCGAAAAATCTGTCCCTAACCACCTTATGAATTCCTCTCTGAATTTTGTACATTATTAACATAACATCCATGATCCATGATCTCTTCTCATAGGACATAGTCCTTAGCTTCGGAACTAATCTCGTTGCAAACTTCTGCACTTTCCCTTGCTCCTGTACGGGACTGATGTATATAGCTTAAAGTGTCGTGAATGAATCCTTAGTATAGAGGTCTAAAAGCTTGTCTTATATTTGCAGCAACAGTTATGCAATTCATGTAGGTCTCAGGCGATATGCTCGGTACAACATTCTCCCCGAGGTCCTTCTTCCTGAGAAAGATTTATAGCCTTTGCCTTCGAAGCCTGCACTCCACTTGTGGTCTTCTTTACCCTTCCTGAAGAATGTCCAGATCCATCTGTACTATTTCCTGGTTTTCACCTACTTGTATTCTCCTTAGATTCACATCATCTGTGAAGAGGGATACCTCTCACTATCAATTCCTTCATGTCGTTCAAATATACAAGAAATGGTAGCGGTGCTAGTACTGATGCTCAGCTCGTCACATGCACCCATTCCGACACCACTTCTCGGAGAATCGCTCATTGTTTCCTTCCTGTTAAGTATTCCTTGATACATTGCAGTGTCTTCCCTGTTATTCCTGCCTGCTCCTGCAGCTCTTGTGCAATACTCCAAGCACGTCTCCGGAGGCACACATCAACCAGATAACTGCGGCAGCATATGGGCGACTGGCAAACCTAAGATTAGCGTTCCGTTACCTTAACAAGGAATCTTTCAAGACACTGTACACCGTGTACGTCAGGCCCATACTAGAATATGCAGCACCAGTCTGGAACCCACACCTGGTCAAGCACGTAAAGAAACTAAAGAAAGTGCAAAGGTTTGCGACAAGGTTAGTTCCACAACTCAGGGGTCTGTCTTATGAAGAAAGATTGAGGGAAATAGGACTAACAACACTGGAGGAAAGAAGGGTCAGAGGAGACATGATAACGACATACAAAATACTGCGGGGAATTGACAAGGTAGATAGTGACAGGATGTTTCAGAGAGGGAACACAGAAACAAGGGGACACAACTGGAAGCTAAAGTCTCAGATGAGTCAAAGGGATGTCAGGAAGCATTTCTTCAGCCACAGAGTAGTCAGGAAGTGGAATAGTCTAGAGAAAGATATAGTGGAGGCAGGAACCATACATAGTTTTAAGACAAGGTATGATAAAGCTCATGGAGCAGGGAGAGCAGAGACCCAGTAGCAGACAGCGAAGAGGCGGGGCCAGGAGCTGAGTCTCGACCCCTGCAACCACAATTAGATGAGTACAATTAGGTGAGTACTCATCCCTATCTCTCCCGCTTTACATCTGTTACCCTGTCGTTGAACTCTAGTGAGACAAGATTTACCATCTCTAAATCTGTGCTGATTATCATTTATGAACGCACTTTTTTCTTTCTACGTGATCCACCACACATGATAATCTTCTCCTTAACCTTGCATGTAATGCGTCAGCGACACCCGACTCCTTTTCGTCCCCTTATTTTAGTGGAGTACAGTTAGGGGTAGAGTATGATGTGGGGCTGGAATACAGTAGGATGGGGGTTTAGGGAACAAAAGTGTGTGTCAAATATAAGGAGGGAGAGAGGGAGGGAGGTAAGAATATATGAGAGGGGGGAAAATGCTTAAATTTTGGAACTACATATACTATCTACTTCACCCCTACCAGTTGCCCTGTGTCTATTGACTTGTCGAAGATTGTTGCTAGTGTTTCATACAATACCTATGCTCAGTATATATATATATATATATATATATAAAAATGTAGTGTTAGAGTGTTCAGCAGAAGTTTGTGGTTACAGGCGAGTGGGTGCGGGAGGGAAGAGGAGCGATTGGTGGAATGATGATGTAAAGAGAGTAGTAAGGGAGAAAAAGTTAGCATATGAGAGGTTTTTACAAAGTAGAAGTGATGCAAGGAGGGAAGAGTATATGGAGAGAAAAGAGAGGTTAAAACAGTGGTGAAGCAATGTAAAAGAGAGCAGATGAGAGAGTGGGTGAGATGTTATCAGCAAATTTTGTTGAAAATAAGAAAAAGTTTTGGAATGAGATTAATAAGTTGAGGAAGCCTAGAGAACAAATGGATTTGACAGTTAAAAATAGGAGAGGAGAGTTATTAAATGGAGAGTTAGAGGTATCGGGAAGATGGAGAGAATATTTTGAGGATTTGTTAAATGTTGATGAAGACAGGGAAGCTGTGATTTCGTGTGTAGGGCAAGGAGGAATAACATCTTGTAGGAGTGTGGAAGAGCCAGTTGTGGGTGTAGGGAAGTTCGTGAGGCAGTGGGTAGAATGAAAGGGGTAAGGCAGCTGGGATTGATGGGATAAAGATAGAAATGTTAAAAGCAGGTGGGGATATAATTTTGGAGTGGTTGGTGCTATTATTTAATAAATGTATGGAAGAGGGTAAGGTACCTAGGGATTGGCAGAGAGCGTGTATTGTTCCTTTGTATAAAGGCAAAGGGGACATAAGAGAGTGCAAAAATTATAGGGGAATAAGTCTGTTGAGTGTACCTGGTAAAGTGTATGGTAGAGTTATTATTGAAAGAATTAAGAGTAAAACAGAAAGCAGGATAGCAGATGAACAAGGGGCTTTAGGAAAGGTAGGGGGTGTGTAGACCAAGTGTTTACAGTGAAACATATAGGTGAACAGTATTTGGATAAGGGTAAAGATGTTTTGTGGCATTTATGGATTTGGAAAAGGCGTATGATAGGGTAGATAGGGGGCAATGTGGCAGATGTTGCAGGTGTATGGAATAGGAGGAAGGTTACTGAAAGCAGTGAAGAGTTTTTATGAGGATAGTGAGGCTCAGGTTAGAGTGTGTAGGAGGGAAGGGGACTATTTCCCAGTAAAAGTGGGCCTTAGACAAGGATGTGTGATGTCACCGTGGTTGTTCAATATATTTATAGATGGGGTTGTAAGAGAAGTGAATGCGAGGGTCTTGGCAAGAGGTGTTGGGCTAAAAGATAAAGAAGCAAATACAAAGTGGGAGTTGTCACAGTTGCTTTTTGCTGATGACACTGTGCTTTGGGAGATTCTGAAGAGAAGCTGCAGAGGTTGATGGATGAATTTGGTAGGGTGTGTAAAAGAAGAAAATTGAAAGTGAATATAGGAAAGAGTAAGGTGATGAGGATAACAAAAAGAATAGGTGACGAAAGATTGGATATCAGATTGGAGGGAGAGAGTATGGAGGAGGTGAATGTATTCAGATATTTGGGAGTGGACATGTCGGCGGATGGGTCTATGAAGGATGAGGTGAATCATAGAATTGATGAGGGAAAAGGGTGAGTGGAGCACTTCGGAGTCTGTGGAGACAAAGAACCTTGTCCATGGAAGTAAAGAGGGAATGTATGAGAGTATAGTTATACCAACGCTCTTATATGGGTGTGAAGCATGGGTGATGAATGTTGCAACGAGGAGAAGGCTGGAGGCAGTGGAGATGTCATGTCTGAGGTCAATGTGTGGTGTGAATATAATGCAGAGAATTCGGAGTTTGGAAATTAGGAGGAGGTGCGGGATCACCAAAACGATTGTCCAGAGAGCTGAGGAGGGGTTGTTGAGGTGGTTTGGACATGTAGAGAGAATGGAACGAGACAGAGTGACTTCGAGAGTGTATAAATCTGTAGTGGAGGGAAGGCGGGGTAGGGGTCGGCCTAGGAAAGGTTGGAGGGAGGGGTAAAGGAAGTTTTGTGTGCGAGGGGCTTGGACTTCCAGCAAGCATGTGTGAGCGTATTTGATAGGAGTGAATGGAGGCATATGGTTTTTAATACTTGACGTGCTGTTGGAGTGTGAGCAAAGTAACATTTATGAAGGGATTCAGGAAACCGGCAGGCCGGACTTGAGTTCTGGAGATGGGAAGTACAGTGCCGGCACTCTGAAGGAGGGGTGTTAATGTTGCAGTTTTATAACTGTAGTGTAAAGCACCCTTCTGGCAAGACAGTGATGGAGTGAATGATGATGAAAGTTTTTCTTTTCGGGCCACCCTGCCTTGGTGGGAATCGGCCGATGTGTTAAAAAAAAAAAAAAAAATATATATATATATATATATATATATATATATATATATATATATATATATATATATATATATATATATATATATATATATATATATATATATATGTGTGTGTGTACTCACCTATTTGTGGTTACAGGGTTCGATACTGTGTGTGTGTGTGTGTGTACTCACCTAATTGTACTCACCTAGTTGTGGTTGCAGGGGTCGAGTCATAGCTCCTGGCCCCGCCTCTTCACTGGCCGCTACTGGGTCACTCTCCCTGCGTCATGAGCTTTATCATACCTCTGCTTAAAGCTATGTATTGAGCCTGCCTCGACTACATCGCTTCCTAAACTATTCCACTTCCCGACCACTCTGTGACTGAAGAAATACTTCCTAACATCTCTGTGATTCATCTGAGTCTTCAGCTTCCAACTGTGTCCCCTTGTTGCTGTGTCCCATCTTTGGAACATTCTGTCTCTGTCCACTTTGTCAATTCCTCTCAGTATCTTATATGTTGTTATCATATCCCCCCTATCTCTCCTGTCCTCCAGTGTCGTTAGGTCGATTTCCCTTAACCTCTCCTCGTAGGACATACCCCTTAGCTCCGGGACTAATCTTGTTGCAAACCTTTGCACCTTCTCGAGCTTCTTCACGTGCTTGGCTAGGTGTGGGTTCCAAACTGGTGCTGCATACTCCAGTATGGGCCTAACGTACACAGTATACAGGGTCCTGAACGATTCTTTATTAAGATGTCGGAATGCTGTTCTTAGGTTTGCTAGGCGCCCATATGCTGCAGCAGTTATTTGGTTGATGTGCGCCTCAGGAGATGTGCCTGGTGTTATACTCACCCCAAGATCTTTTTCCTTGACTGAGGTTTGCAGTCTCTGGCCCCCCTAGACTGTACTCCGTCTGCGGTCTTCTTTGCCCTTCCCCATTCTTCATGACTTTGCACTTGGTGGGGTTGAACTCCAGGAGCCAGTTGCTGGACCAGGCTTGCAGCCTGTTCAGATCCATTTGTAGTTCTGCCTGGTCCTCGTCCGATTGAATTCTTCTCATCAACTTCACATCATCTGCAAACAGGGACACTTCGGTGTCTATTCCGTCATGTGTGTGTGTGTGTGTGTGTGTGTGTGTGTGTGTGTGTGTGTGTGTGTGTGTGTGGTGTGTGTGTGTGTGTTTGTACTAACCTATTTGTACTCACCTAATTGTGGTTGCAGGGGTCAAGTCACAACTCCAGTCCCCGCCTCTGTGCTGGTCGCTACTAGTTCCAATCTCTAACTTCTCCATGAGCTTGATCACACCTCTTCTTAATGATATGTATGGATCCTGCCTCTACTACATTTCTCTCCAGATTATTCCACTTCCTGACAACTCCATGACTGGAGAAACACTTCCTAACATTCTGTGACTCATCTGAGTTTTCAACTTTCAGATGTGACCCCTTGTTGCTGTGTTCCATCTCTGAAACATTGTCTCTATCCTTCTTGTCAAATCCTCTCAGTACATTATATGTCGTTAACATGTCCTCTCTATCCCTCCTGTCCTCCAGTATCGTCAGGTTGACATCCTCTTCTTATTGGACATACCCCTTAGCTCCTGGACTAGTATTGTTGCAAACCTTTGCACTTTTTCTAATTTCTTGACGTACTTCCCCAGGTGTGGGTTACTTACTGGTGTTCCGTACTCAAATATGTGCCTAACATACACAGTACACAGTCTCTTGAATAACTCCTCACTTAGATGTCGAAACGCTATTCTTAGGTTTGCCAGGCGTCCATTTGCTGCAACCGTTATTTGGTTGATGTGCGCCTCAGGAGATGTGTCCCATATGATGCTCACCCCAAGATCCTTTTCTTTAAGTGAGTTTTACAGTCATTGACCTCCTAGGCTGTACTCCGTCTGCAGTCTTCTTTGTCCTTCTCCAAACTTCATGACTTTGCACTTACTGGGGTTAAATTCCATGAACCATTTATCGGACCAGTCATTAATCCTGTCCAGATCTCCTTGTAGGCTTACCTAATCTTCGCCCACTTGTATTTCCCTCATTAGTTTCACATCTGCGAACAGGGACACCTCTGAATGTATCCCTTCTGCCATGTCATTCACATATACTAGAAACAGCAGTGAACCTTGGACTGACCCTTGAGGAACCCCAGACGATATATTCACCTACTCTAACATTTCGTCACGTACAAACACCCTTTGTTTCCTTCTTGTCAGGTATTCCCTGACTCACTGCAGTACATTCCCTGCCATTCCTGCCTGCTCATCTAACTTTTCAACCAGTCTCTTGTGTGGTACTGTACTGAAAGCCTCCTTACAGTCCAAGCTGATGCAGTCTGCCCAACCCTCTCTCTTTTCTGTCTTATTTCTGTTACCTTATCGTAGAACTTCAGTAGGTTTGTGAAGCAGAATTTTTGAGCCCAGTTTTTGAGCCCGTTCCTTTCTAGGTGCTCCACCACTCTTCTTCTGATAATCTTCTCCATTACTTTACTTAATATATATGTTAGCGACAGTGCTGCTTGTCTGTTTATCTTTCTTAAAAATTGGGACTATGTTTGCTGTTTTTCACACCTCAGGCAGTTTCCCTGTTTCAATAGATTTATTGAAGATAATTGTTAGTGGCACACACACTGCATCTGCTCCCTCCCTCAGGACCCCCAGAGATGTTATCTGGGCCAACCACCTTCGAGGTATCAAGTTCATCTAGCAGTTTCTTCACCTCCTCCTCTGTTGTGTGCACTATGTCCAGCACTTGTGTGTGTGTGTGTGTGTGTGTGTGTGTACTCACCTAATTGTGGTTTCTGGAGTCGATTCACAGTTTCTGGTCCCGCGTCTTCACTGGTCGCTACTAAGTCCACTCTCTCCCTACTCGACAAGCCTTATCATACCTCTTCTTAAAGCTATGTGTGGATTCCAACTCCACTACATCACTTTCCAAACTATTCCACTTCCTGACAACTCTACGACTGAAGAAATACTTTCTAACATCCCTGTGACTCATCTGAGTCTTCAACTTCCAACTGTGTCCCCTTGTTGCTGTGTCCCATCTCTGGAACATCCTGTCTCTGTCCACCTTGTCAATTCCTCTCAGTATTTTACTTGTCGTAATCATGTCATCCCTATCCTTCCTGTCCTCCAGTGTCGTCAGGCCGGTTTCCCTTTAACCTTTCTTCGTAGTGAGTTTTCCTTAGCTCTGGAACTAGTGTCGTTGTAAACTTTTGCACTTTCTCTAATTTCGTAGCATGCTTGACCAGGTGTAGGTTCCAAACTGGTGTCGTATCCTCCAATATGGGTCTGACGTACACGGTGTACAGAGTCCTAAATGATTCCCTATTGAGGTGTCGGAACGCTGTTCTTAGGTTTGCCAGTCGCCTATATGCTGCAGCAGTTATTTGGATGATGTGCGTCTCAGATGTGCTCTGTATTATAGTCACCCCAAGATCCTTTTCCTTGAGGGAGGTTTGCAGTCTTTGGCCCCCCTAGACTGTACTCTGTCTGCGGTCTTCTTTGCCCTTTCCCGATCTGCTTGACTTCGCACTTGGTGGGGTTAAACTCCAGGAGCAGTTGCTGGACCAGCCTTGCACCCCATCCTCATTAGCTTCACATCATCTGCAAACATAGACACTTCTGAGTCTATCCCTTCCGTTATGTCATTCACATATATCAGAAACAGCACCTGTCCTAGGACTGACCACTGTGGAACACCGCTCGTGACAGGTGCCCACTCTGACACCTCATCACGTACTATGACTTGTTCTTGCCTTCCTGTCAGGTATTCTTTGATCCACTGCAGTGTCTTCCCTGTTATCCCTGCCTGGTCCTCCAGCTTTTGCACTAATCTCTTGTGTGGTACTGTGTCAAAAGCCTTCTAACACTCCAAGAATGTGTGTGTATGTGAGTGTGTACTCACCTATTTGTACTCACCTATTTGTGGTTGCAGGGGTCGAGTCATAGCTCCTGGCCCCGCCTCTTCACTGATTGCTACTAGGTCCTCTCTCTCCCTGCTCCATGAGCTTTATCAAACCTAGTCTTAAAACTATGTATGGTTCCTGTGTGTGTGTGTGTGTGTGTGTGTGTGTGTGTGTGTGTGTCCACGGATTTAATAATACACTCGCTATTCGATCTCATGCGCTCAGTAGCAGGATGACCTTTAACATATTATATATAATATCACCGATTAAAAGTCTCCAACCCACAATATATCACTTACTAGGTTCAATACACACATGTATAGTTGTATCTTCGATATAAAAATACCGATTAATTTGGATTCCTCCTTTACAAACCTGTACTACAATTTCCTCAAATATTCTGCATGGGTACCTAATTACTATACACATGGGACCATTTCCCTAGTATTCCAATTAGGTATTACTTTGGAATAGAAAGGAGGGATAACATACGAGAATAATATAAATACTTAACATATATAAAATAGGAGTACATAAAGATAAAATTAAAATGGGTCAAAATGACTAAAATTTACTGAATAAAGAAAAGAGAAAGTACACTTTTACTTTACACTTTACATAGTAATCTTAGGAATAAGTGTTACATTTTTATACCACCATGACTATGGGAATCAGTACTAGAGCAGGAAATGATACAAGTTCATACAGACTTCTACTCACTCTTAAGCCACCAGCTGACCAAAGCTGCAACTATATAAAGCAGACACCTTCTCTAGGGGCTATCCAGATGGTAACTCCCTCGTTCACTTCTCTCACCCTCTCACTACGACTCTTAGAAAGCAATTCCCACGGAAAGAATCTCGTCGCTCGCCTCCCTCCAGCAGAGTAAAACCAGACAACCGTCAATGGCGATCCCCAGTCACTTCAACACCCACTTCAGCAGCCAACAAAGCAACACTGTCTGATAGGTCCATAGATGCCCAATCGAAACAATCCTATTTTTTGACCTATACCCAAGTTAAACCTAGGCGCTTCGGATATTAGCCGCCAGCACTTCCACTGAGATTCGAGGATTTAGGTTTCTTCCATATTCACTCTTGCAACCATGCAAGATATTTGCTTTCGCTTCATTGTCTTCCAATTCATTCCTTTTTTACAGTTATGTAAATAAGGATGTAATATCCTTATGATTCCTTTACCTTTCAATCAACCTTCTAAGTGTCCATGGGCCAGTTCTCTTCCTCTAAGACAATCTCTTTATCCTTCTTGTCAGTTCCTCTCAATATCTAGTATATTGTAATCACGATTCTTCTGGTTCTTTTCCACTTGAATTTTTTACTATTATAATATTAGAATTTTCGGATAAACTGATAGGGTAGACGGGGACAGAGGCTGTGTTCGAGAAACTCAAAGTTGAAAATGCAGTTGTGTCACAGGGATGTTAGGAAGAATTTCTTGATTCTCACAGTAGTCAGGATGTGCAATGACCTGTTCAACGAAGTGGTAAAGACAGAATCTATACATATATTTAAAAACAGGTATGATAGAGCTACGCCAGGCAAGAATCGACATGTGCACCCACAAATAAGCGTGTGTAAACTGGCGATTACTTTCTTTTCTCTGTAATTTCTTTAGTATTCCTTGGTATGTCCTTTCCTGCTTTCTGGTACCACGCCACATTCCTCAATGTATACTTGTAGCAACATTCATTATTATTGCCTGGGTCTTTACAATTTTTTTTCTTCTTATGACCCCTGCTCTTTTTCCCCCCTCAATACTTGGTCACTGACTAGAAACTCAGGAACCCTTTCTTTCCCTTTGTTCGACTTACATGGTGGGTAGTTTTTCCCCATTTGCGAAATTTTTCTCTTGGTGGGGGATTATGGAAGGGTTTATTGTTACAAAGCTTGTTCCCTCACCAGTCGTAATGCCGAGGTGGTATATTTGGTGGCTGGAAGCAGAAGCATTACCGCAACTCACCTGTAAATCCTGGAACACTGATTTAAATTTTACAATTCTCAGCGTTCTGAATTGTCTCAGTAGAGGGTTGTGCTAAATCTTTGCTCTCTTAATTCTGAGTGAGTTATTCTTGGGCTGTGTCCTGGGTAGTATTAATGAGAGGACCATTAATAATTTGACACAGCTTGTTGTGTTGAATGAGGGAATGGGCACTTGGGACAGGGCAGATATATTTTTACTAGTCATATAGTATTTTCGCATATCTTTCTTTTTATACTTCTGTTCTGCTCTTTCTTTTCCATACTGCTTAACATTTATATCATGGAAGCAGAACGCAGAAGGACGCTGCCAGAAAACTGGTTATTGTTGCAGGCTCCGGCCCTGATTCCGCCACCTGGTTTTGGAAGTAACTCTGTAAACATCCCGGTGCAATGACCTGCATGTTTACTTCTGTATCCTCTGGCTACGGACACGTGCGACACATGTTGCACGTGTCTTATTTATCAACCTGTCGGTATTGTATACCATTTTGATATTCACTGTGTCAGACACTGCAACACAACGGTATCTTGGTACACAAAACATTTTGGACAACTTTTTCAAGTGAGAAGAAGTGGATTTGAGAGGGACTTGCCCTCTCAATGATTACCTTCTTTTGTAAGTAAGATACATAGGCAACATTTAGGCATCTTTATTCCGAAACGTTTCGCCTACACAGTAGGCTTCTTCAGTCGAGTACAGAAAGTAGGCAGGAGCAGCAGAGATGTGAAGACGATGTAATCAGTCCATCACCCTTGAAGATGTAGATTTGAGGTTGTCAGTCCCTCTGAAACATTCTTTCTTATGTTAGTGTGCTGCGCCTCACCTCTGGACAGTACGTAAGTCTCCATACTGTTGCTTCAACTTCACATTGTTCCAGACTATGAAGAAGCCTACTGTGTAGGCGAAACTTTTCGGAATAAAGACACCTAACTGTTGCACATGTGTCTTATTTATCAACCTGTCGGTATAGTATACCATTTTCTTATTAACATTTGGTGAGTATACTGTGTGGAAACATCTATGGTACATACATTTTATATAAATATTAGCTAGAATGTTTGTTTCAATCAAGAGCAATAATATCAGGGTGACAATATGGGAAGGAAATATTAGCGAGCAGTAACAGCCTGGTTGATCAGACCCTGATCCACCATGAGGCCTGGTCTCAGACCGAGCCGCGGGGGCGTTGACCCCCGAAACCCTCTCCAGGTAAAACCAAGTAAACATGATCAGTGGTGACGTTGACCTCGCTCAGTGGTGACGTTGACCTCGCTCAGTGGTGACGTTGACCTCGCTCAGTGGTGACGTTGACCTCGCTCAGTGGTGACGTTGACCTCGCTCAGTGGTGACGTTGTCCTCGCTCAGTGGTGACGTTGTCCTCGCTCAGTGGTGACGTTGTCCTCGCTCAGTGGTGACGTTGTCCTCGCTCAGTGGTGACGTTGTCCTCGCT
The DNA here is from genome assembly GCA_009830355.1 of Cherax destructor. Lineage (NCBI taxonomy): Eukaryota > Metazoa > Arthropoda > Malacostraca > Decapoda > Parastacidae > Cherax > Cherax destructor. The sequence continues at coordinate 27,528 of WNWK01006986.1, forward strand.
CAGTGGTGACGTTGTCCTCGCTCAGTGGTGATGTTGACCTCGCAGTGGTGACGTTGACCTCGCTCTGTGAAAGCGTGTCTAGTGCGCTCTCCGTTCTTTGCTTGCAGAGATTGTGATGATGATTTTCCCAGCTTAGGAAAGGATATGACGGAGGCAGGAAGAGAGATTCAGCGACTGGAGGATGTGTGTAGTGATTATCCCCTGAACAACGTCGTCGAGAACAGCCTTGACAATGATCGTACCAGTACCCTGGTGATGGACCAAGTGCTTCAGCTTTTTCAGTACACTAATAGTGCCCTGGTTATCAAAGCTTATTCCATGGGTGGAGTTGAAGGTGGGTTGTGCAGGTGTTTTTGTTTGTGGGTTTGGTTTTGGGTTTGAGGGGACCTGCCTAGTGTGGGCCGGCTGGCCAGCTGCAATGTTCCTCCTTTCTTGTGTTCTTATGAGTGAGAAGGGTTGGATTTGAGCGTGACTTGTACTTTAGTTTAAAGAGGGTTATCAGGACTTATTGCTTGGGTAGCACTGAGAAGGGGTTGGATAAATATTTTTATTAGTGGGTTTGGATTTGATAAGGGCGTGCCCAGTATGGGCCAGTAGGCCTGCTGCAGTGTTCCTTCTTTCTTACGTTCTTAAATATCAACACCATGTATAGCCTATCCAAGATAGACATAACGTTGTGAAACAGTAGGTAACACTTTGACCAACGAGAGCAATACGGCCATCAAACAATGCCCCAATTGCAATTCTAGGCAGTGTAATTACCATGTGGCCCTACGATGACAATGCACAGATAACCAACAACATCGAATACCAAGAACAGCAGGTTATCAAAATAGGAGGACCATCTGCATTAAGACAGCTAAACACATCCTAGACATAAACAGACGAGAACACTGGTACACATTTTGACTTACTACTAGAGATGTGTAAGGACTTAAAAATATATGAAAGAGCAGTCAGAAGTGAAGAAGCAGCCTGAAGACGACAGCAGTGACAAGTAACACGTCCAACGGGATCGGAGACGAACTCCGACTATCTAAAAACAAGGAAAAGATGCCTGAAATGAGACAAGTTCCAGAAACTTTGAAAGGTGCTGGTGTGAGTGACAAAAGCACAAAAATGTTCACACACAAAAAAATTACAGATTAATATTAAGAAACAAATCAGGTAATTACAAACAATAGTGACACAAGTGAGGACACGCCCCCTCATTGGAACCAGCCGATTACCTGAAGGATGGGAAAATACAGACTTTAAGTTACATTTTGCTGGCGGGACCACCAGAGAATCTCACAATGGGTCCAGTGACTGGGCCGCAGCCAGAAGCCAGACACAACAATAATAGGAGTGTGGCTAGTGGAGTCGGAGTGCACCTTCTGTGGATTCCATCTGGCACTGGTTTTCAGATGCATCATAGAACTGATGAATTGGCTAGGTTATATGCCTTCAAAGATTATAATCAAAGTAGATTATAATATTGGGCTCTCAGTTAGCAGTTTGAGAACAATAATACGAAAAGAACTTAAACTGAACTCCATTGACTTAAGACTGAGGGAGATTGACACCAATCAGTCCATCTATCATCATTCTATCATGAAGGAGGAGCCGCATGTTTATGGTGCATCCAACAAAATAAGTAGACTTTTGGATGTCACTACCGCCCGGCTCCTGCTGGGTTACGAGTATCACCACCACCAGATGTAGACCAAACAAAATGTAAACTTTGCCAGAAGGACAATTGTCACACCTTGCATCATTTTGTACTAGAATTCGATAAAATTAATGAATTAAGAGACAACTCACTCAGAAATGTTCAAGAAATGTCAAAGTACATACCAACTGCATCTTACCTAATAATAAACAACCTTAGTACCACAAATATTAACAGTATCATTCCTGCAAAGAATAACAAGTTTATGAAATTATGAAAAATATATCTTAGTGCACAAGATCAACATAATTGTAATAATATTCATAAAACTCTCCATGTGGAGGTGGAACAGAATTCTTCCTCCGTAAGTCAGTGTCGTAAGAGCGACTACAATGGTGGGAACAAGGGGCTTGTAACCCCTTCTCCAGTATACATTACTAAATTTAAAAAGAACTTTCGTTTTTCTTTTTAGGTCACACTGACTCGGTGGGATATGGCCGTTTCGCTGAAAAAAAATCATACAAATTAATAATGATAGCCAGTTAGCAACAAAATTAATACACTGTGTGGCTGTGTCTGACTCTCTCTACATATAATTAAAGTTGGAGGCGGCATACTAGCGTCTTTTTGAGGTTCATACAAAGAACTCATGTACTTTTGGAGATTTCTTCGATGTGCAAGTAGTTTATGATTTTTTTATTATTGTTGTCTTGGGACATTGGAAGCTAGCATTCAAATTCAAAAATGTATATAAGAAAGAACTGAATTAGCAACAGAGTCCTGTTTGTCAGTCACTTGGTGAAATAAAAACTGTGAGAAGCACTAGCAAACTGTGAGTATGGTCTATTGTTATATTTCCAACTATTATTCGCTGGTTAACAAGCTGATATATTAGCGGGTGTATGCCATTACGAGGAAGGATTTTTAAAAATAATTGGCGGACGTTCTGGGTCCGTTACGTGGAAAATGTTAACCCCAACACTTCTCCCAAATTCATATGGAATAAGATCAAAAGGCCATAACTGCATTGTGCATCCCCCTTCCTTCTCCTCTCCTTAACTGTGAGGTGATTCCCGTGGTTAGGTATCCCTAAGCCAGGTTGTGACTCAAGGGAAGCTGCAGACTACCGCCCAATCTCTTCAAGGAGCTGCATCTGCACGCTGCGGAAGAGGATGTTGAATGTCATCTGATCTGCTGCTTGGAGAAGAATTCGGCATTTCCTCAATGTAGTTTGGTTTCCGCAAGTACTCGTTGACGACTTACCCCTTGGCTGGTTAGATGGTGACATGCACCAGGGTTTTGGCAGACTTTCATACTCTGGCAGCCTTCTTTGACCTGAAGAAATCCTATGATACAAATTGAAGGTTTGACGTTGTTTGCCGTCCCCTGACTCTGGGAATGCAGAGTTGACAGTTACGGATTCTCCAACAGTTTATGACTTAATATATTGATAAAGGTTAGGATTCTCTGTGCTACCTGCCAGAGTTTTTTTTTTTTGTAAGGGGGGAGGTGGTCTCACAGAGCAGAAGGGATGCCTGTCATTAGCTTCAAGTGGCTATAGACAACATCAGGAAGGGGGCTGCTTCTAATGGCTTCAGGTTTTCCACTTAGAAGACATTACCTGTTCATAATACCCGGTCCCAAGTTAGACAACCTGTCTTCAAAATGGTCCTTTCCTGTAAATAGCATGTGACATTTTTGGGAATGAGCTTTGATCATGGTTTGATGTGGGCTTCTCGTATAGTAAATCTCAAAATGTATGCCCTGCAAGCACTAGACATTCTTAAGAAAAATCGGTGGTTCCAGGTATGTGACCTTGTGCCGTTCCAGGCATGAGTATGGCAAGCTCTTCCATGTTTACTTATTAAATCCCAGTCATCACTTTGAGATGCTGCTTTGCACGGGTTAATTCTGTATTTCTCATATCAAGAACATCTGTGCTGAATCTGAGGAGCTTTTTCACTTTATGGAGCTAGTCTTACACTATTTGTTCCGGGTTTGCCATACTAGCAACCTATAATATTCTCTGGTCTTTGCATGGGAGAGAGAAGGAGCCCTTTGCTCATCATGAAAAGTTATATGTATCATTTGGCATTCGGATGCTGGCCCCTCTTCTGGACTATGGTCTCGATGTGCCTGTGGTCAGAGAGGCTGTCTTCTCTTCCTGTCCTCCTTGGACAGTTCCTTGGAGTCATCTTAGTGGGCAGTAGATGGAGACTACCAAGTGTCGAGCCCCGGTGATGACCATGCATAATTTCTTGGAACATAATTTTCTTCATGCTTAAGGATAAAGTTTTTTATCGATGGGTCAAAGGACAAAGGTGGTGTTAACTGTGTGTTGATTCCAGTGGAGATTCAAATTGGGCACAGTTACCTCTGTGCTCATCTGCAAGGCTCAATGCAATCCTCAGTGCTCTCGTCCTGATAGCAGGCTAAGTTGGGTCTCAGTTCATTGTGAACTCAGATTCCAAGTGAGCTTTATTTACGATGGTTAAGTATGCTTCTGTCATCTCCTGATCCACAAGATCCACGAGTGACTAGCTTGTCTCCACGAATTACCTGGAGGGAGAGAGAGGTGTTCCGGAGGTCAACGCCCCCGCAGTCCAGTCCTTCCACAAGGATGTGGAATTCTATTGGTGCCCTGGCCATGTTGGTGTCCTGTATAAGCAGATGCTGAGGCAAAGGCTACTGTAAAGAGCTTCTCTATAACAGACGTTTGACTTAGTGACTTTTTAGGGGCATATCAACAAATGTCTTTTGGAAGTGGTAGTCCCATTAAGCCCTACATACGAGCAGCAAGTTTTACTGAGTTTGAGAGGACAGGGATATTTGGTCCTAATCCTTTAACAACAATCGTCATTTTGAGGCGAATATTTGTTTCTTGAGAACAGGGTACATAAATGTCACCCATAACCCCTATCTTTACGTAGCTTGTGTAGCTGATTTATAGAACATAAATAACATCTTGTTCATGACTTAAGCCTTTACACTTCCACCACAATTTTTATTATTTCCGAGAGGCCTCTAGGGACTTCGGGGAACTTTTAGGAAAGTTTTTTGACATTGATAATTTAATGGGATTTTGAACTGGTTCTGGTTAATTTAATCTGATATAACAGCATTTATTATGTTGTGTTTTATTCATGTAAATAGCTTTCATCGTTTGTTAATTTTATATTGGATCTTCGTGCGTGCGTGCGTGTGTTTGTTTGTTTGTGTGCGTGTGTATGTGTGTGTGTGTGTGTGTGTGTACTCACCTAATTGTGGTTGCAGGGGTCGAGACTTAGCTCCTGTGTGTGTGTGTGTGTGTGTGTGTGTGTGTGTGTGTGTGTGTGTGTGTGTGTCAGCCTTTTGAAAATCAAAAGGCTGAGAAAGTTGTATCAAGCAAGTCCATGGTTGACAGGAATATAATAGAATCATATATATATATATATATATGTCGTGCCGATTAGGTAAAACTTGCGATTTTGGCTTAAATAGCAACGCTCTTCTTGACATATAAGACAAGTGAAAATTTGTGTATGCAATAATTTCGCCAAAATCATTCTGAACCTAACGAAAAAAATATATTTCATTGTGTTTGTTTATTATTAAATTAATGTTAACGTATCTAAAATATATTTAGTTGGGTTAGGCTAAAATAAATTGCGCTTGTTGTAATAAGGTTAGGTAGGTTTTCAAAGTTTCTCTTGGTACAAAATTATAAATTCTTACATTAACATAAATGAAAAAAATATATCTTTAAACGTATAAGAGAAAATTTTAGAAAGGACTTAATTTTAGATGAGTTCTTGCTAATTGACCAGTTTTACCTAATCTGCACGACATATATATATATATATATATATATATATATATATATATATATATATATATATATATATATATATATATATATATATATCAACGAATGAATAAGCCATATTCAATAGTTCAGCAGCAACACGAATATTTTTGGTCTCGTTAAACCCTCCTTAAGATAATGCAGAAACAAGCGTACGTAATAAGTACAAAACAGCAACAAGCGTACGTAATAAGTACAAGACAGCAACAAGCGTACGTAATAAGTACAAGACAGAAACAAGCGTACATAATTAGGACAAGGCAGCAACAAGCGTACATAATATGGACAAGTCATAAACATAAAAAGCGAACATAATAAGGACAAATCAGCATTAAGCAAAAATAATAAGGACAAGGCAGCAAGAACCCAGAGAGCTTGTAACAACAATAGAAACAAGGCAGCAACAAGAAGGAAGCTCACAGTCCATAAAAAATAACAAGGCGCACGAGAGCCATAAAAACTAACGAGAACACTTGACAATAGAGTATTACTCCCCTGAGGCTCAACTCCCAGGAGGCAGCAGCAGCAGCAGCAGCAGTCACTGTGCAGTGGGACCGACAGCGTTACTATCATCGACAACCATAACAGCAACGGCAGCAAAAGATGCAATAACAGCAATAGCAGCGCATCCACAACTTGTAAGATTTTGGTTATTACCGTCGACGTGACTTGTTTATGATACTCCTGATATCCAACCTGTGGACGGTAGCGTCTAGTTTATCGTGTACTATATTTCCCTCTTGTGGACGGCAACACTTACAAAAAATATCCCTGGGCCTAATTAAGAGGAGTACATTTGAGAAAATTCTATTTATAAATTGACGTTCAATCTGTTAAATCATAAATATATACCTCGCACATTTCATATATGTCTTTATGTCTGTATATTTCTCAGTGAGTACACACTCAGGCACTTAGCGTTTATGAAAGTGATCATAAGACTAATTTCATACTTTACAATTAGATGATTGTATGTGAATATGCCAACCAACCACAAGTACTTAATAACAACCAAGAGTAAGTCTAACTGCTACATCATCACATCGTCTGTTTAAATTGCAAGTTGTTCCATAAATGTGCTCCAGTTGTGATTCATTATTTAGTTTTCTCCTTTGTTGTTGTTGATTCGCCGGTACTCTCCCGGCCCGGGTCTTTTCCAGATGGTGACTCGGCCTTGGCTCCCTGTCTTGGGAGTGTCTGAGACCTATGTCTCAAATGGGAGGAGGTACAAGAACCTCCTCATCATCTGGGACCAACTGTCCTCAGGCCTAGCCCCATTCCCCGTCCTTACGGGGCTCGTAGGGAGAAGCTAGGCCTCTCTGATCTATCATCTTCCCCGCCCCTGGGAGGCGAATGGGAATGGCAGTCTTTGGAGCTGCAGATGGTAGCAAGCTCCAGCTTTGGCACCTACCCTGTCCTAAAAGGGCTGGGCATGGTGTCTCCCTCCTTTCTTCTTTCATTATTTCTAATGATTGACAAATAAAGGTTATAGTTATATTCAACATCTTCAAATGGATATGTTTTGCTAATTTATTATGTTCATAATTTAAGAAAAATTTAAAAGATATATATATATATATATATATATGTATATTATTTTTATTAACACATAGGCCGTTTCCCACCAAGGCAGGGATTCTCATCCTCAGAGAAGACAATAAACGTACCTCAGGGAAAACTCAAGGTTCTCCTCGGAGCTGTTTGAATATTTTCTTCTACCACTCCCGATATTTTATATTATATATGTACTTTATTAATAGACAGAATACATTGACAGAAAACACAAACATGAACATGAATACATTGGTACAATATATCAAAGATTATGAATCTCCTCCAGGTCCTCCGAAGCGGGACGCGAGCCCAGTATGCAGAATGCATTTCCCTTCTAGATGGCCGCGCTGAGGCGCTGGAACATAAAAGTGGCTGCCCTTGGGTCCCTGGTGGTGTCAATGAGCCTGGAACCCAGTTCTTTAAGGAAATGTGCGGCATTTTTTCCCCATGATCCCAAGGTCTCTGATCCCACTAAGATAAATTGATACTGTTGGCTTATGTCCCTGTACTTGCCGATCTTGTACTCCTCCCTGTGATCAGCAGCTCCTCCCTGTCGCCCGACACTGTGAAGGATGTAGGTGTCAGCCAGCGTCGACACACAGGTATAGTCCCATGCTAAGAGCTTGCCATTCTTCCAAGGATAGATGGTGATCCCATCGGGGCGGTTTGCTGGGTTGTGGGTATTGTTGGCTGCTAGTGATTGGGGCTCTCTCTCGGCTGGGCATCCAGCTGTAGCAAGGGTTCTCTTAATGATGTCAGTGACTTCATTATTATATATATATATATATATATATATATATATATATATATATATATATATATATATATATATATGATGTCAGTACTTCATTATATATATATATATATATATATATATATATATATATATATATATATATATATATATATATATATATATATATATATATATATATATATATATATATATATATATATATATATATAATGAAGTCACTGACATCATTAAGAGAACCCTTGCTACAGCTGGATGCCCAGCCGAGAGAGAGCCCCAATCCCTAGCAGCCAACAATACCCACAACCCAGCATATATATATATATATTAGTGAAAACACGAAACAAGCGGTATTGAAACATTTACCAAACTGCAGGCCAGGATTCGACCCCACGAAAAACTGTCCTACCTAAAGAGACAATACAACGTACGTGTCACCCTATCCACTACGCCGTCGATCCTACACACAACATGAGACTACCGAACTACTCTTGTTTCATTTTGCGAGGACACTCGTGGCAGTGGACGCTCAAGGATTAATTTCAGCCTCCTCCTGTTTGCATACCCGCCTCAACAAGCAGTCTGTATAGCAATGAAACAAGTCTCAAGTTGTTTGTAGGATCGATGCGTAGTGGATAGGGTGACATGTACGTTGTATTGTCTTTTGAGGCAGGACAATGTGTCGTGGGGTCGAATCCTGGCCTGCCACAGTTTGGTAAATATATATACAGATTCGGAAACTCTCAGTTCGAGAGCAAAGTTTCATCAAAATTCCTGTCACAGTTTTGCAAAAACACTCTTTAACTAAACTAACGATACCAATCACACTAAATTAATGGACACAAATAACTAGTGAGACATTATAGCTACGTTTAGCTCGCCAGGAGGTTTATCAAGATTTGTTTTTGTTATTAACGCAACGGCCGTTTCCCACCAAGGCATGGTGGCCCGAAAAAGAAAAACTTTCATCATCATTCACTCCATCACTGTCTTGCCAGAGGCGTGCTTACGCTACGGTTATAAAACTGCAACATTAACACCCCTCCTTCAGAGTGCCGGCACTGTACTTCCCATCTCCAGGCCTCAAGTCCGGCTTGCCGGTTTCCCAGAATCCCTTCATTTTACCTTGCTTACACTCTAACAGTACGTCAAGTCCTAAAAACCACATGTCTCCATTTGCTCCTATCTAACACGCTCACGCACGCTTGCTGGAAGTCCAAGGCCCTTGCACACAAAACTTCCCTCCAACCTTTCCTAGGCCGACCCCTATCCCGCCTTCCCTCCACTACAGATTTGTACACTCTCGAAGTCATTCTGTTTTGTTCCAACCTCTCTATGTGTCCAAACCTTCTCAATAACCCCTCCTTAGCTCTCTAGATAATAGTTTTGGTGATCCTGCACCTCCTCCTAATCTCCAAACTACTGATTCTCTGCATTATATTCACACCACACATTGCCATCAGATATGACATCTCCACTGCCTCCAGCCTTCTCCTTGTTGCAACATTCACCACCCATTCTTCTCACCCACTCAAGAGCGTTGGTATAATATTTATGCTCTAATGCATTCCCTCTTTGCTTTCATGGATAATGTTCTTTGTCTCCACAGACTCCTCAGTGCACCACTCACCGTTTTTTCCCCTCGTCAATTCTATGATTCACCTCATCTTTATCAAGATAAATAAAAAAATACAAGGATTACATTTTATATCAGGGGAACATAATGAGGTGTGAGAAGCGGGTCTGAATAAGTTGTAGTTATGGTAATAGTAGCAGTAATAGACATCCTGTCAGGTCAAGGCGGGGTCAGTCTTTATGAAAGAGGATTCGTGCTAATATTTCTAAGTCCACAGAATTTCCTTTAGGTTAGGTTATGTATGATTGTTTTCAGGAAATAAGATTAGCTCCTCCTGACCCGCCACTGAAAATCTTGGTCATTTGACCGAGGCCTTCCATTGGCTTACCAGTCCATCCTTTTAAAACTGAGAGATAATATTATATTTATAATGTTTCTTTGCCTTTCTAAGCATTTTTCATTTTCGTTTTCAGTTGTCTGATACCTTAATGGCTAGGTAGATGTCATTCAATTTCACCCAGTTACTGGTGGTGTTCTGGTGTTGTACACATACTTTGTTCAGACTGTAACATCTGCACACATACTGTAGATGTGCTTATTTCAGTATCATCATAGTTTCTAGCTGGTCACTGCTAGAAACAATGACGATAATATAAAACCATGTATTAACTGTTCTCCTGGTGAGGTTTATGAAGGATGTGCTGTTGGTATAGTGACTCAGGTGATTCTTTATATGATTGCATTAGGCAATTAATTGGGAAGGATGATGACTTTGTTCAAAGATGTGTCTGTTCGATGAGAGTTAATGATGTGAAGGGCTCGAAACAAAGGAAGGTAAGTGCAGCTCGGTGAATGTTTGGCAAAGAAACATACTCTGTTTAAAAACTCGAGGCTGTATATGTAATATGCTCTCAAAACTACGACGATGATGCCTCGCTTAGTTTAAGTGTTTAGAATGGAGTAAAAGTATGATCAAAATTATTCGTAGGTTTTTTGTAGACTTTGTGGACGTTATTTTCAAGAAATTCCGTACTTTGGAAGTAGGTCTGCAATACTACATTGTGCTCTAAGCCAACGAGAAAATAAAGTAGGCACAGAAAAATCTTGCGATTTAGGTATATTCCTTCACCAGACAACTGTAAATACACTACACTGTGCAATAGGATGGTATTTTAAAAGAGAGTAGAAGGAAATTAGGTCTGAGCTTACCACAGCCACGTATGTCCTCGCATCATGAAATATGCGCAGTGCTACTGGGTACATGATGTTTGTAGCATTGATAACTCCTGCAGCGTTTCTCGACCTTTTCACCCTTGCGGAACCCTTGAAATAATTTTCATGTCTCAGGGAACCCCTACATAAAAAATATTATATATCATTATTAATATCTTTTTTTTTTCTTTTATAAACTTAAAGTTCGTAAGGAAAATATAATCTTTTTTTTCTTTTCATAACTGGTTTAAGAAAAAAATAACTTACGTTTTTCTCAAGTTTATTGAAAATGCAAAAAAAAAAAAAAAAAAAAAAATGAGATCAAAGTACTTGTTGAAGAGACCTCATACAGAGGTTTCCATCCAAACACAGAAATTAACCATATCAGTAAACAACACAAATAAACATAAATTACTAATATCATATATAACACATTTAAACAGAACGAAACCAGATAATAACTACTACAATAACTTAATCGTTTATCTGACTGATAGAGACGGTGCATGCGTCCTGTACTCGAGTGAGTCACTTGATACACGAATACATCACGTACAGCTTCTGTCCACTGACCACTAAAGGCGGTTTCACAGTAGTGTCGTATAGAAGTCGCTAAATATATTTCCTATGATTATTGTACTTTTAAATGATATAATAGGTTGAAGACTTTATTATAATACCCAAGAATTTTCAAAGAATATGCAGTACGTGTAGAGTAAAATTAAGAATATGAAATTAAACACAAAAATGACTCAAAAATGCATTTACATATGAATAGTCTATTAATCACTATTTCTCTCGGAACCCCTAGCGACCTCTCGCGGAACCTTAGGGTTCTGGGGAACGCCGGTTGAGAAACGCTGGGTTAGAGCATTGTGGATTTTGACTTGCTTCCCACCGGCGGGCTAAAATAACACGGGTTCAATCCCCGGCCAGTCGCAGTTTCTTAACTGCTTAAAAACCACTTGTTGTTGGATGCTTATATACGTTTCTATTACAATGACAATGATATTATCCTGGGGTTCGATAGACGGGAGATGGTAGCAAGAAAACACTGATGGACTGTTATGGGAGGCTATATTAACTGAGAATACATAGTAGAGCCCCAGCCTGTGTCGGACAGTCTCTAAGAGTACTCGAATTCTGAGACACAGAGCTTAGAGCTACTGCCAATGACCTGGGAAGCACGTGACGTCATGTCTTGGCGAGGGAGCCCTGCTATAAATGTATTAGGAATTATATGTAAATATCTTACACAAGTATCGTCTGTTGAAAATATAAAGATTTTTATTTATGGACCAAATCTAACTTTAAAAACTCACCTAAGCAAACTTCAAATCGTGTTTTTTTTTTAGTTAAATTCTGCTATGTATTGTATCGGACAGTTTAAATTTATTTAATATAACTTAAAATTAATTATATATATTTTTTTTTATGTTCAGACTGACTTCCGCTGATTTTTGGCAAAACAAACTTTCGCTCTGCTAATTTGGCACACCCATGATGGCATGCCAATCGACCATGCCACTTAAGAGTGTAGCAGTTCTGGGACCCCACTGCTATGCTCATTACTGGCTCATAAATAACCAATCACGAGAAAGCCTGCTAATTCTCCAGAAAGACGTCTTCAACACACGAAGCAAAATTGGTAGACTTCCACCGACTCGAATCGTGAGCACTGTGGCTCTTGTTCCATACCATTATTATATACTCTCCGTTTTTTTAGTTTACATATTTATACATATTGTGGTAAAGAATTTTATTTCTGCTTATTTGCCCAGTCCCTTCCTCTGTCTTTTGAGAGTTTCCTGATTTACTTAAGATCATATGCATCGTGCCATAAGACTACCACCTGTGTTCGTAACATATATGTATATATATGTTCTTGCGAATTCCTAGCATTGTAAAAATCTCTAGTTGGTCGATGCATGCAGGGGATGAGATGAAAAGCTGTAAGCCACCTGCCTGGAAGCTGGCTGCCTTGGATAAAAACGCCTAGCGTGAGCTGGGCGCAAAGGTATTGGACCAGTGTGGTACCGTCGGTAAAGCACTTTGTACCTTGTTGCAAGGTTCGTAGGTTCGAGTCTCCTTCGGCCAGAGATCAGTGTTTGTGAATATTTCGCCTGTCGTGCCGATTAGGTAAAACTGGTCAATTAGCAAGAACTCATCTAAAATTAAGTCATTTCTAAAATTTTCTCTTATACGTTTAAAGATATATTTTTTTTCATATATGTTAATGTAAGAATTTATAATTTTGTACCAAGAGAAACTTTGAAAACCTACCTAACCTTATTACAACAAGCGCAATTTAATTAATTTAGCCTAACCTAACTAAATATATTTTAGATACGTTAACATTAAATTAATAATAAACAAACACAATTAAATATATTTTTTTCGTTATGTTCAGAATGATTTTGGCGAAATTATTGCATACACAAATTTTCACTTGTCTTATATGGCAAGAAGAGCGTTGCTATTTAAGCCAAAATCGCAAGTTTTACCTAATCGGCACGACATATATATACAGTGGACCCCCGGAGTTCGTACTGCTCCAAACTCGAACAATTTTGTAAGTGCTTTCGTAAGTGTATTTTTGGGGGTCTAAAAGGACTAATCTAATTTATATTATTCCTTATGGGAACAAATTCTTTCGGTAACGGCACTTGAGCAGCATTCTGGAACGAATTAATGACGAACTCCGGGGTCCACTGTATATAATTTGACATGATGCCATAATTTTGGGTGATTCAGATACTAAAATTTCGACCTATACCAGTAATTTCCGTATTTTTTTTTAATATTGTGATCATGTTCAATATGTTCTTATATAAGGGAATTCTTACTATGCATTGGGTATTAAATGACACAGTAAGGTTAAATATTAAATAACTTAATTTCTTTGAGATGATAATGTTATTACTCATTACGTGGTCTGTTGTGTTTGCTTTTGTTTGTCAAAGACACTTGTCGATAGTGTGTATGTAGTCACCTATATGTGTGTACTCACCTATATGTACTCACCAATACTTTTTTGTAGGTGTTAAGTCACAGCTCCTGGCCCCGCCTCTTCACTAGTTGCTACTAGGTCACCCTCTTCTCAGCTCCAAGAGCCTTATCATACCTCTCCTTAAAGCTATGTGGGGATTTTCCCTCCACTACTTCACTCTATAGATTATTCCCCTTCCTAACAACTCTAAGGATAAAGAAATACTTCCTAACATCCCTGTGGCTAATCTGAGTTTTCATCCTTCAGTTGTGACCTCTTGTTCCTGTGTCCCTTCTCTGAAGCATTCTAGCCCTGTCTACCTTGTCAATTCCTCTCAGTCGTTATCATGTTCTCCCTATCCTTCCTATCCTCTGGTGTCATCAGGTCGAGATCCCTTGACCTCTCCTCATAAGACATACCCGGGACTATTATTATTGCAAACTTTTGTATTTTCTCCAATTTCTTGACGTGCTTGACCAGGTGTGGGTTACATACTGGTGCTGCATACTCTAGTATGGGTCTGACGTACACGGTGTTGTTGTTCTTGATTCGCCGGTACTCTCCCGATCCGGGTCTTTTCCAGATGGTGACCCGGCCTTGGCTCCCTGTCTTGGGAGTGTCTTGAGACCAATGTCTCCCATGGGAGGAGGTACAAGTACCTCCTCATCTTTGGGACTAACTGTCCCCAGAACTAGCCCTATTCCCCGCCCTCACGTGGCTCGTAGGAGAAGCTAGGCCTCTGGTCTGCCATCTTCCCCGCCCCAAGGGGCTCGTGGGAACGGCAGTCTTAGGAGCTGCAGGTGGTAGCAAGCTCCGGCTCTGGCACCTTCCCCTCCGCAGGAGGGCTCGGGGGAGGTGTACAGTGTCCTGAATGATTCTTTACTTAGATGTTGAAATGCTTTTCTCAGGTTTGCCAGGCGCCCATATGTTGCAGCAGTTATTTAATTGATGTGCGCCTCAGAGGACGTGTGTGTGTGTGTACTAACCTATTTGTACTCACCTATTTGTGGTTGCAGGGGTCGATACATAGCTCCTGGCCTCTCCTCTTCACTGATCGCTACTAGGTCCTCTCTATCCCTGCTCCATGACCTCCATCATACCTCGTCTTAAAACTATGTGTGGTTCCTACCTCCACTACATCACTTGCCAGACTATTCCACTTCCTGACAACTCTATGAATATAGAAATATTTCCTAACATCTCTATGACTCATCGTGTGTGTGTGTGTGTGTGTGTGTATGTGTGTGTGTGTGTGTGTGTGTGTGTGTGTTGTATGTGTGTGTGTGTGTGTGTGTGTGTGTGTATGTGTGTGTTAATATTAACATTTATAAGCACACAAACAATATTAATATTTTAAAAAGTATCGACTGGTATCTGGTATCGACGTTTTTTCACCAATACCGATATTGTAAGAGTGGTCAATACCAGCCGATACCAATACTGTGGCACATCCTTAATTATAATTATATATGAACTCGATTAAAGTCATAATAAATGACTATACATGAATAAAGAGACAGATGGACAGGGGGACTGAACCAAGGTTCTGCTATTAGCAGGTCCAGCACTACCGCTGAGCTATGGTGCTTTTAATAGAAAAAATGGGAAACAGAATTTATTTTCATGTCTCCGTCAGCGGCGCCATTTGTGACCTAAACTGTGGGAAAGAGTCAGATTAATATCTTTTTTAACCTTTGATGAGTTCCGAGAGTTTTCTAACTCTCGGAGCCCGGCCATAGGCCAGGCTCGTCTGGTGCTTGCCTCGTTACCTAACCTATTGCTGCTGGTGGTACGCTGCCCCACATATCCATCACAGCCTGGTTGATCTGGCACCTGGTGAAGATACTTGTCCAATTTCCTCTTGAAGATTTCTACACATATCCCAGCAGTGTTCATGATATTTTCGGGGGCCACGGACAATGATACAGTGTTCCCTAATTGTGCCCACTGCACACCTGCTTTTCACTGACTATTTGGCACTTCCTTCCATATCTCTCGCTCCAGTGAGAACATATTTAAGACTAAGGCGTTCCCAGTAATTTAAATGCTTTATTGGCTCTATAAGGGCCGTAAATGATCTCTGTATCTGTTACAGTACTGATATTTCTCCTGCCCTGGACTGGGTCACCAACGCTGAGTAATATTCCAACTGAGAAAGAACAGATGATTTGAAAAGTGTCACCATTGGCATTATTTCGCTTGTTTTGAAAGTTCTCATTATCCACCTTGTCATCCTCCTGGCTATAGTGACCTTGGTCTTACTGTGTTCTTTGAAAGGTCAGCTGACATAATTATTCCCAAGTCCTTCACGTGTTGGAAATAAATGGTATAAAATACCGACACAATGGAAAAATAAGCACATAAGCAGTATAATGTGATCCTTTATTGACAACGTTTCGCCCACGCAGTGGGCTTTATCGAGTCACAGATAAAGCCCACTGCGTGGGCGAAACGTTGTCAATAAAGGATCACATTATACTGCTTATGTGTTTATTTTTTCTTCACGTGTTCCTTTCGTTCTATTTGACGACGATCATCTTGAGTTGCATACAGTGTCCCTTTTGAGTTCTTTATTCTTTCCATACCTAAGCCGCTGGAACTAGTCACAATTAAATGTAATGTTGTTCTCCATTACCCACTGGAAAACACTGTTTATATCTTCCTGAAAATTTTCAGTGTCTTCTCCCAAAGTTACTATGCTTAGTTTAGTGTTGTGAAGGTATAACGTCGCTTTCAGACCCTCAAAGGGTATTTGAAATTACCATTTCTCCTCATGAAAATTTTAATTATATAAAATGTAAAATAATCAAACATGAAATGTTCCTAACTGAAGCAAATAATGAAAAATAAAATACATAAATAGATTACATGAAGCAGAGCGTTGAAGACAACAGATGATCAACTACTAAAGTGAAACAAAACACTGCTGTGTTATATTAAAGATGAGGTAAAGTTTCTCATCTATTGTTTAGATCAAAGTGCCCACCTTGTCTCACCAGTGTCGAGTGACCCAGTTCGATCAACCAGGCTTACAAGAGACAAAATTAAAAACCCAGACAGTCAGTCACTCACATGATAGACAGAAGGTCTTGAAAAGAAATGGTGAAGACTATGAAAAATTATGTTAAAATACTCAAGTCAAATCATGTCCGGTTAAATCAACTAAAACCCAACACAAATAATATAACAATAATCAAGAGTGGAACTATACTTACAGACTTGATGGGAGCCGAAAGTCAAGTAATGTCAGTTTTCCAGGAGGGTCCCATGTTAGCTGCCACCTGGTGGTGAAGGAGGGGGTAGAGGTAACGATACACGCCCCTTGCTGAACAAGTGTTAAACCATTTATACAACCACCATCACTAATTCATCCTTCCACTCTCATCTAACAAACGTTTCCCTCACAAGTGTCATATGCAAATGATGATACAAAACTGTGACTTTTTTTTTAACCACATCTGTTATGAGGATGAGAAACAGCAGAGGTGCCAGGACAGTATCTTTTGGAAACTAAGCTTCCTACCTCGCTGATCCTGGATTTTGCCCTGTTTACTACTACTTTTTGTGTTCTGTGTGTTAGGAACCCAAAAATCCATCTGCCTACCTTTCCTGTAATGCATATGGCTTATTTTGTGTTCAATCACCCCATGATCGCATTTCTCAAACGCCTTTGCAAAATCTGTGAACCTCACATCTGCGTTTTGGTTTTCTTCCAATGCCTCTGTAATTCTGTCACAGTGGTTCACCAGCTGTGACAGACATGATCGTCCAGTTCAAAAACCGTGCTGGTTTGAGTTATGCAGATTGTGCTGTTCTATGAAGTTTGTAATCTGACATCTCACAACTCTTTCGAAGATTTTTATGAAGTGGGAAGCTAGGGCTACTGCTCTCTAATTTTTTGCTAGTACTCTACTACCTACCTCCCTTATGCAAAGGAGCTATGCCTGCACTCTTTAGAGTCTGGTATTTCAACGTAATCCAGATTATTATTCCAAAGAATGCTGTGGCTCGTGCTAGTGGTATTTTGCACTTTTTTTTTATATATTAGGAATACCATGAATTTGGTCCATGTGCTGAGTGAATGGGCATTGTTATTTTTTTTTAAATACCGGCTGTCTCCAACCGAGGTAGGATGATCCGTAAAAGAAGAAACGCTTTCATAATTATTCACTCCACCACTGTCTTGCCAGAAGCATGCTGATACTTCAGTTCAAAAGTTAATAAATATTCCCACCCCTCCTTCAGAGTGCCGGCACTGTACTTCCTACCTCCACTCCTTCAGAGTGCCGGCACTGTACTTCCCATCTCTACTCCTTCAGAGTGCCGGCACTGTACTTCCTTCCTCCACTTCTTCAGAGTGCCGGCGCTGTACTTCCCACCTCCACTTCTTCAGAGTGCCGGCACTGTACTTCCCACCTCCACTCCTTCAGAGTGCCGGCGCTGTACTTCCTACCTCCACTTCTTCAGAGTGCCGGCATTGTACTTCCCACCTCCACTGCTTCAGAGTGCCGGCACTGTTCTTCCTACCTCTACTTCTTCAGAGAGCCGGCACTATGCTTCCCACCTCCACTCCTTCAGAGTGCCGGCACTGTACTTCCCACCTCCACTCCTTCAGAGTGCCGGCACTGTACTTCCTACCTCCACTTCTTCAGAGTGCCGGCACTGTACTTCCCACCTCCACTCCTTCATAGTGTCGGCACTGTACTTCCTACCTCCACTCCTTCAGAGTGCCGGCACTTACTTCCCACCTCCACTTCTTCAGAGTGCCGGCACTGTACTTCCTACCTCCACTTCTTCAGAATGCCGGCACTGTACTTCCCACCTCCACTCCTTCAGAGTGCCAGCACTGTACTTCCCACCTCCACTTCTTCAAGTGCCTGCACTGTACTTCCCACCTCCACTCCTTCAGAGTGCCGGCACTGTACTTCCCACCTCCACTCCTTCAGAGTGAAGTCACTGTACTTCCCACCTCCCCTTCTTCAGAGTAGAGGCACTGTGCTTCCCACCTCACTCTTTCAGAGTGCCGGCACTGTACTTCCCACCTCCACTCTTTCAGAGTGCAACCACTGTACTTCCCACCTCCACTCCTTCAGAGTGCCGGCACTGTACTTCCCACTTCCACTCTTTCAGGGAGCCGGCACTGTACTTCCCACCTCCACTCCTTCAGAGTCAGAGTGCCGGCACTGTACTTCCCACCTCCACTCCTTCATCGAGTGCTCGGCACTGTCCCTTTCCCCTCTTCCACTCCTTCAGAGTGCCGGCACTGTACTTCCCACCTCCACTCTTCAGAGTCAAGTGCACTGCACTACTTCCCACCTCCACTCCTTCAGAGTGCCGGCACTGTACTTCCCACCTCCACTCCTTCAGAGTCAGAGTGCCGGCACTGTACTTCCCACCTCCACTCCTTCAGAGTGCCGGCACTGTACTTCCCACCTCCACTCCTTCAGAGTGCCGGCACTGTACTTCCCACCTCCACTCCTTCAGAGTGATCACTGTACTTCCCACCTCCACTCCTTCAGAGTCAGAGTGCCGGCACTGTACTTCCCACCTCCACTCCTTCAGAGTGCCGGCACTGTACTTCCCACCTCCAGTCCTTCAGAGTGAGGCACTGTGCTTCCCACCTCACTCTTTCAGAGTGCCGGCACTGTACTTCCCACCTCCACTCTTTCAGAGTACAAGCACTGTACTTCCCACCTCCACTCCTTCAGAGTGCCGGCACTGTACTTCCCACTTCCACTTCTTCAGGGAGCCGGCACTGTACTTCCCACCTCCACTCCTTCAGAGTCAGAGTGCCGGCACTGTACTTCCCACCTCCACTCCTTCAGAGTGCCGGCACTGTACTTCCCACCTCCACTCCTTCAGAGTGCCGGCACTGTACTTCCCACCTCCACTCCTTCAGAGTGAAGTCACTGTACTTCCCACCTCCCCTTCTTCAGAGTGCCGGCACTGTACTTCCCACCTCCACTCCTTCAGAGTGAAGTCACTGTACTTCCCACCTCCCCTTCTTCAGAGTAGAGGCACTGTACTTCCCACCTCCAGAACTCAACTTCGGCTACCTAGTTACCCTCAGTCTCTTCAAAAATGTTACTTTGCTCATATTCCAACAAGTCAAGGCATGAAAACCACTTGCCTCCACCCACTCCTATGTAATACCCTCCCACACACTTCCTGGATGTTTATACCCCTCGCACCGAGAACCGTCACCCCGTCCCTCCAACCTTTCCTAGGACGACCCCCTGTCCCTCCTTCCCTCCAATACAGATTTATACGCTCTCCAAGTCATCATATTTTGTTCCATTCAATTTAAGTGTCCGAACCATCTCAACCAACCCTCATCATCTCTCTGGATAATACTTTTTGTGACTTCGTACAAGCTTCTAATCTCCAAGCTAC
>WNWK01006986.1:52500-99152 GCA_009830355.1 Cherax destructor
ATTTTCTCCACCAGAGACTGCTACGGTTAATAATCAGGTGACCGACACTGCACCTGAACAAGTGCTGGGCCAGTGTACAAACAGCAGGGACTTATCTGGTAGAGCTCCACGAGGACGTGGAAGAGAAAGAGGCAGTTATCTACAGCCATCTCACTTTCCACCAATACAGACCCAGGAAAACGCCCTCCAGTACAAAATCCTGTCTCACCAGCAGCAGAACCTACAGAGAAATCAGCAGCAAAACACGAGTGTACCTAGGCAGTACTCCTACTGTCACCGGAAGGTACACACCATTAACACCTCCCTGGGAGATACCAGGTGCAATTACTGTCACACAATGGGACCTCAAGAAGACCAGTGACATAAAAAAAAACTTGACAGAAAGGATCACCAGTTCTTAATGTTGGCCAGAATCCTGTTGGCCACCATTACCAATGTTGGGGAGCTCACACAGTTTCGTGAACACTCAACGGCCCGACATGATCGCCATTGCTGAGACATTTTTAGGCGACAAAATTTTTGCCAGAATTTCTCTCAAGGATGGGAAGAGACAAACAAGAACGTGAAGGAGGCGTTGCCGTATGCTTTTCTAAAAGTGTTCGTGCCAAGCTCATTGATATTGCGATCCCTAATCACCTGGCAATAATTTTCTTCATGCCATGTATAAACACTAGTAAGTACCTTTGTACTAGCGTGTGCAATGTAGAGAGTTCATTGGCAACAAGCAGACCCCCATCAGCTTCATGATTGAAAATGTGGACTCCCTTCTGCTTCGTCATAAATGTCAACACATACTTACTGGTGACCTCAACCAGCAGAGAAATTTTGATGAACTTCTTGCAGCAATTGACATGAGAAAGTTTCTTGGCTTCTCTACTTACATCTCTGGCTCCTCTCTCGACGCAGTAGCAGTGAGTGATCCATCGGTAGGTATAGTCGCTTGCCAACTTACTATGTTGGATCATCTGACCACAAGGCTATCTTTACGACACTAGAGATTCCAGCAGAACGAGGTAAAGAATCTACAGCACAACCTGACTAACTGAAAGAGGAAACTGGCTGGCCCTTTGCTCCGAGCTCGCCGCCTCCAATTGGAATGCTCTTCTCCAAGGTGATGTTGATAACCAAGTGAATTTCTTCACTGAACACATCCGTAATCTTCAACAAAAACACGTCCCTCAACAGCAGTATGTGACGATTCCTTCAGATCAGTCTTGGTTCAGCTTTCGTTGTAAAGAGGCTGCTACTGCTATGTACAAGGCTTGGAGAAGGTATAAGAGGCATCCCACTATATATAACGGAGCTTGCACAGGCTAGCCTGTTGGTAAATTCAAGTACAGAAATGGGCGATCTCGATGGGAGGCTGACACATAAAAAAACTGGCATCAAGTAGAGTGGTCTCCAAAACTTGGTGGTCCTTGGTCTAGGACCAACAAGGATATTCACCTGAAAAAAATATTCCACCTCTAAATCGGCAGGATGGGACCATTTCTACTAGCAATCAGAAGAAACTTGACTTCTTTGTTGAACACTTTGCTGATAAGATGCAAGTTCCTGATCTAGCAAGGAAGTCTCCTTTTCTAGTCGCAAGAACTATGTCAAAGTTGTCAGTGGTGATAATAAGGCAGGACGAAGTGTATCTTCTTAAATCGCTGGACCAAGAAAAGGCTGTGGGCCTAGATAAGTTGAGCCAGAGATTGATGAGTAGATGTGAAGACCAACTATCGTCACTTCTAACTTGTACATATCAAGGCTGCCTAGCACAGTGTATATGGCCTTCTCTGTGGAAGAACAGAGAGAAAATTAGCAACTAGAGACTAGTATCACTCCTGTCAATCACTGGCAAGATTCTTGAGACAATAATCTCACTGCAGATGACAGCGTTTTTCTACTACCACTCGCTTCTTTGTGACCGTCAGTATGACTTCAGAAACGATCACTCCCCTGCTGAACTGTTATTATACCTCTTCACTATGTGGCACCAGTCACTGGATGAATCCAAGGTTGCTGTGTAGTAGCACTGGACATTGATGGTGCTTTCGACCGAGTAAGGCACCAGGAACTCTTTGCAAAACTGCATGCACTAAGAGTTATCGGCTCTGCACTATGCCTTCTCAGTAATTACTTTCACCGTAGATCTCTAAGCATAGTTCTCAACGAGACTGAGTCAAAAAGACGCTCTATTGGTGTAAGTATTCCACAGGAAAGTGTGCTCCGGCAATTGTTGTGGAATGTCTACTTCAATGACTGTTTTCAACTCATCCCGGAATCCCATGCATATGCAGACTACTGTACACTGACATCTACTTATCCAAGAGAGGAAATGGCAGCTGCTCTAAGTTACATCAGTCACTAGCTTACAACTATATCATCCTTGGGAAAACTGGCAGGTCTCATTTACTCCTGAGAAAACACAAATAATGATGGTTTCTAGGGACTGTGATGGTAATGCTGGAACAGGTAAGAATTAATTTTGAGATTCTCGGTACCCTGGGATGAAGTCGATATCCTTAGGGTGAAATTTGACTCTAAACTGACTATGAAGAACTACGTTGTAAATGTTGCAAACAAGTCGGCCAGGAAGATTACAGCACTTTGACGCATCTTGCATCTGCTTGACAGCAGAAGTTGAAAGATTCTGTACGAGGCACAAGCATGCTCACACCTTGAGTATGGTCCACTTTCTTGCATTGCCTGCCTCCCGTCCCATCTGCTATTTCCTGACAGTAGAAAGAAAAGAGCAAGATGACTTATCTCTCGCCTAGACCCAGCCTGGATTCATTTGTCATTTCAGCAGAGTCTTCAGTACCAGAGAATGTGGGTGACTTTATTGTTAAGTACAATGACAATACTGTCAAAGTACCACACTTGCCTTCACTCCGAGAACAGCGAGAAGGGAACTTCTACACAACAAGACGGGCAGCAAACAGTAACTACACTCTGGCTGTACCCTTCTCAAGAACATCACTTTATCTGAGATCATTTATTCCTAGGATGACTCGAGTCTCGAACATATTCATATAGCATAGACATTAACGAAATAAAGTCAGTTTACTAAATGAAATCGTTGTTCAACAGATGGTTCCAACTTCATCCTGTTCCCTATTTGTATGACTCTAAAGAATAAAATAGCTTTAAAATGAGCTGATGTATGTAACAGCTCTTAGCTTGTAAATAAACTTAGGAACCCTTATCCTAGACTTGTAAAACCCTGTGTAAATGAGAGAGAGAGAGAGAGAGAGAGAGAGAGAGAGAGAGAGAGAGAGAGAGAGAGAGAGAGAGAGAGAGAGAGGGGAAAAAAAGGGGGAGGAGGGGAGGGAGGGAGGGACCATCAGCGTCAGTTAGGGTGTAACTAGTAGATAACCAAGCAGTTAGACAGCCCAACAAGCAGACAGCACACTGTTAATGTCTATGCAAAATATATAAGCAAAAAACTTTGTAAATGAAACAATTTATATACAAATACATAACAATTAATTAAGCAAGAAATTAAACCGATTAATTAACTCGCATTCAATTTAAGAAGTGAAATATAAAAGTAGTGACTGGAGGTTTACAATGCTCAATTATGGGTTCAGCAACACCTGGAGGTTTAGGATTCACTTGCCGTGGGTTTAAACCTCGCCCGTTCCGTGGTTTATATAGTTTAACAGTTTCTTAATTGTTTGGCTGTCTTGCGTAACCTCCCAACAGGAGAGAGTGTGACGTCATCATCACTAATAACTTTGGTGTAAACAGGAGACTTTGGTGTAAACAGGAGACTTTGGTGTAAACAGGAGACTTTGGTGTAAACAGGAGACTTTGGTGTAAACAGGAGACTTTGGTGTAAACAGGAGACTTTGGTGTAAACAGGAGACTTTGGTGAAGGAGACTTGTTAAACAGGAGACTTTGGTGTAAACAGGAGACTTTGGTGTAAACAGGAGACTTTGGTGTAAACAGGAGACTTTGGTGTAAACAGGAGACTTTGGTGTAAACAGGAGACTTTGGTGTAAACAGGAGACGCTATTTGAAAATATTTTTGTACTACAGACATGATGAAACTCGGAATTGATGAAATGAAATTAGTTCAAAGATATTTTTTTTTGTTTTATTTATTAAGTTTTAATGACTAGTGTTCAATCATCAAAATCTATATGGTGTCAGAAGTCACACATTAGAGAACATAACACAGCTGTCTAAAGCTCTTGTACCCTTCATTTAGTCTTCATTTACAAACTAAATAAACACATCTTTTCGTTGACTGAGGTTAATTTTTAAGATTATACTTTAATAATTATTTAAGTATTTCTCAAATTTATGCCAACATGTTGACCCATGTTAACACAGACCGCCGCAACACACATGTCATGCTAACACAGACAACCACAACACATGTCATGTCATGTTAACACAGACAACCACAACACATGTCATGTCATGTTAACACAGACAACCACAACACATGTTATGTTAACACAGACAACCACAACACATGTCATGTTAACACAGACAGCCACAACACATATCATGTTAACACAGACAACCACAACACATGTCATGTTAACACAGACAACCACAACACATGTCATGTTAACACAGACAACCACAACACATGTCATGTTAACACAGACAACCACAACACATGTCATGTTAACACAGACAGCCACAACACATATCATGTTAACACAGACAACCACAACACATGTCATGTTAACACAGACAACCACAACACATGTCATGTTAACACAGACAACCACAACAAATGTCATGTTAACACAGACAACCACAACACATGTCATGTTAACACAGACAACCACAACACATGTCATGTTAACACAGACAACCACAACACATGTCATGTTAACACAGACAGCCGCAATATACCTTCATGTTTTCCCTGAATCCCTTTTAATCATAATTTGTTTTCCAAAACGACGAAAAATCGTAATACTCAGCCTCCAGGACACACAGTCCCTCATGATTCAGTCCCTCATGACTCAGTCCCTCATGACTCAGTCCCTCATGACTCAGTCCCTCATGACTTAGTCCCTCATGACTCAGTCCCTCATGACTCAGTCCCTCATGACTCTTGACTTAGTATGTTGACAAAGACTTAACATACCCATGTACAAGCACAGCTGGACAGACAGGCAGAGACAATAACGGCCAAGCAGAGACCATAACGGCCAGGCAGAGACCATAACGGCCAGGCAGAGACAATAACGGCCAAGCAGAGACCATAACGGCCAGGCAGAGACCATAACGGCCAGGCAGAGACCATAACGGCCAGGCAGAGACCATAACGGCCAGGCAGAGACCATAACGGCCAGGCAGAGACCATAACGGCCAAGCAGAGACCATAACGGCCAAGCAGAGACCATAACGGCCAAGCAGAGACCATAACGGACAGGCAGAGACCATAACGGCCAGGAAGAGACCATAAAGGCCAGGCAGAGACCATAACGGCCAAGCAGAGACCATAACGGCCAGGCAGAGACCATAACGGCCAAGCAGAGACCATAACGGCCAAGCAGAGACCATAACGGCCAAGCAGAGACCATAACGGCCAAGCAGAGACCATAACGGCCAGGCAGAGACCATAACAACCAGGCAGAGACCATAACGGCCAGGCAGAGACCATAACGGCCAGGCAGAGACCATAACGGCCAGGCAGAGACCATAACGGCCAAGCAGAGACCATAAAGGCCAGGCAGAGACCATAACGGCCAGGCAGAGACCATAACGGCCAGGCAGAGACCATAACGGCCAGGCAGAGACCATAACGGCCAGGAAGAGACCATAACGGCCAGGCAGAGACCATAACGGCCAGGCAGAGACCATAACGGCCAGGCAGAGACCATAACGAGCAGGCAGAGACCATAATGACCAGGCAGAGACCATAACGGCCAGGCAGAGACCATGACGGCCAGGCAGAGACCATGACGGCCAGGCAGAGACCATGACGGCCAGGCAGAGACCATAACGGCCAGGCAGAGACCATAAAGGCCAGGCAGAGACCATAACGGCCAGGCAGAGACCATAGCGGCCAGGCAGAGACCATAACGGCCAGGCAGAGACCATAACGGCCAGGCAGAGACCATAACGGCCAGGCAGAGACCATAACGGCCAAGCAGAGACCATAACGGCCAGGCAGAGACCATAACGGCCAGGCAGAGACCATAACGGCCAAGCAGAGACCATAACGGCCAGGCAGAGACCATAACGGCCAGGCAGAGACCATAAGGGCCAGGCAGAGACCATAACGGCCAGGCAGAGACCATAACGGCCAGGCAGAGACCATAACGGCCAGGCAGAGACCATAACGAGCAGGCAGAGACCATAACGACCAGGCAGAGACCATAACGGCCAGGCAGAGACCATGACGGCCAAGCAGAGACCATGACGGCCAGGCAGAGACCATGACGGCCAGGCAGAGACCATAAAGGCCAGGCAGAGACCATAACGGCCAGGCAGAGACCATAAAGGCCAGGCAGAGACCATAACGGCCAGGCAGAGACCATAACGGCCAGGCAGAGACCATAACGGCCAGGCAGAGACCATAACGGCCAGGCAGAGACCATAACGGCCAATCAGAGACCATAACGTCCAGGCAGAGACCATAACGGCCAGGCAGAGACCATAACGGCCAGGCAGAAACCATAACGGCCAAGCAGAGACCATAACGGCCAGGCAGAGACCATAACGGCCAGGCAGAGACTATAACGGCCAAGCAGAGACCATAACGGCCAGGCAGAGACCATAACGGCCAGGCAGAGACCATAACGGCCAAGCAGAGACCATAACGGCCAGGCAGAGACCATAACGGCCAGGCAGAGACCATAACGGCCAAGCAGAGACCATAACGGACAGGCAGAGACCATAACGGCCAGGCAGAGACCATAACGGCCAAGCAGAGACCATAACGGCCAGGCAGAGACCATAACGGCCAGGCAGAGACCATAACGGCCAAGCAGAGACCATAACGGCCAGGCAGAGACCATAACGGCCAGGCAGAGACCATAACGGCCAGGCAGAGACCATAACGGCCAAGCAGAGACCATAACGGCCAGGCAGAGACCATAACGGCCAGGCAGAGACCATAACGGCCAGGCAGAGACCATAACGGCCAGGCAGAGACCATAACGGCCAGGCAGAGACCATAACGGCCAAGCAGAGACCATAACGGCCAAGCAGAGACCATAACGGCCAGGCAGATACCATAACGGCCAGGCAGAGACCATAACGGCCAGGCAGAGACCATAACGGCCAGGCAGAGACCATAACGGCCA
Source organism: Cherax destructor (assembly GCA_009830355.1). Lineage (NCBI taxonomy): Eukaryota > Metazoa > Arthropoda > Malacostraca > Decapoda > Parastacidae > Cherax > Cherax destructor. Next base: position 59,770 of record WNWK01006986.1, read on the forward strand.
AGCAGAGACCATAACGGCCAGGCAGAGACCATAACGGCCAGGCAGAGACCATAACGGCCAGGCAGAGACCATAACGGCCAAGCAGAGACCATAACGGCCAGGCAGAGACCATAACGGCCAGGCAGAGACCATAACGGCCAGGCAGAGACCATAACGGCCAGGCAGAGACCATAACGGCCAGGCAGAGACCATAACGGCCAGGCAGAGACCATAACGGCCAGGCAGAGACCATAACGGCCAGGCAGAGACCATAACGGCCAGGCAGAGACCATAACGGCCAGGCAGAGACCATAACGGCCAGGCAGAGACCATAACGGCCAGGCAGAGACCATAACGGCCAGGCAGAGACCATAACGGCCAGGCAGAGACCATGCCAGCCAGACATGCACACACAGAGAGACAAGCGGACAGATATAGAGATTTAGACGGGCAAGCACATCGAAACACACTGCAGTCAGTATTCAGCACGTGGTGGTGTTATGATTCAACACGTGGTGGTGTTATGATTCAACACGTGGTGGTGTTATAATTCAACACGTGGTGATGTTATGATTCAACACGTGGTGGTGTTATGATTCAGCACGTGGTGGTGTTATAATTCAACACGTGGTGGTGTTATAATTCAACACGTGGTGGTGTTATGATTCATCACGTGGTGGTGTTACGATTCAACACGTGGTGGTGTTATAATTCAACACGTGTTGGTGTCAGCATGGAACACGTGGTGGTGTCAGTATGTAACTTGTGGTGGTGTCAGCATGGAACACGTGGTGGTGTCAGCATAGAACACGTGTTGGTGTCAGCATGTAACACGTGGTTGTGTCAGCATCTAACACGTGGTGGTGTCAGCATGGAACACATGGTTATGTCAGCATGTAACATGTGTTCGTATCATCATGGAACACGTGCTGGTGTCAGCATAGAACTCGTGGTGGTGTCAGCTTAGAACACGTGGTGGTGTCAGCATGTAACGCATGGTGGTGTCAGCATGGAAAACGTGGTGGTGTCAGCATGTAGCACGTGGTGGTGTCAGCATGAAGCACGTGGTGGTATCAGCATGGAACACGTGGTTATGTCAGCATGTAACACGTGTTGGTGTCAGCATAGAACTCGTGGTGGTGTCAGCATAGAACTCGTGGTGGTGTCAGCTTAGTACACGTGGAAGTGTCAGCATGGTACACGTTGTGGTGTCAGCATGGAACACGTGGTGGTGTCTGAATGGAACACGCGGTGGTGTCAGCATAGAACACATGGTAGTGTCAGCATGGTACGTGGTGGTGTCAGCATGGAACACGTGGTGGTGTCTGAATGAAACACGCGGTGGTGTCAGCATAGAACTCGTGGTGGTGTCAGCTTAGAACACATGGTAGTGTCAGCATGGTGCACGTGACGGCGTCAGCATTGAACACGTGGCGGTGTCAGCATGTAACACGTGGTGGTGTCAGCATAGAACACGTGGTGGTGTCAGCATGGAACATGTGGTGGTGTCAGCATAGAATAATAATAATAATAATAATAATAATAATAATAATAATAATAATAATAATAATAATAATAATATAATAGTAATAATAATAATAATAATAATAATGATAATGGTCTTAAACTAAATAATTTTCTCTAATTACACTAAGGTGCTTTAATTAAAATGATGTCTTGATAATTTGTATTTACAATATTTGTCGTAGTACGTTGTTTTTGACTGATAGAAAGACAGTTGTACTCTCAACTCTTAATCCTGGAGGGAGTCGTACCCTCAACTCTCAATTCTTGAGTTAATTGTACCCTCAACTCTCAATCCTGGAGGCAGTCGTACCCTCAACTCTCAATTCTTGAGTTAATTGTACCCTCAACTCTCAATCCTGGAGGCAGTCGTACCCTCAACTCTCAATCCTGGAGGGAGCCGTCATTTTACCCAAACAAGGAACCCAAATGACCTCGAATGAGGACCCAAATAGAGACTTAAATTAGATCAGTATGGTGGCATAAGTTAATACCCAAATAGGAATATGAAAAGAATCTAAAAACTAATCCTAAAATAAAAACAAAACTTAAAACATAATTGATTTGATTTAAACTTGTAGAAATTCCACTGTGAAAAATAGTGAACTTTCAATCGCTTTCGTGATTTCTCACATTATCAAGGATCTATTATAATTCCTTGACAATGTGATTTTTCTGCATAACGTGGTATTACCTGTTTACTGTGATTTTATTACATTAATTAAACATATAATGAATACAAATATAACCACTTAGTCCTTAAATGTTGACAAGTGCATTTAGTAACACTAAAGTGTAGACCATCAGTCCCAACTAACAATAAATGACAGGCAAACCTGTATGACCATAGAATGTAGACAAGTAGACTAAATTCATCATGATTTATAAGGCATTTGGAGTTACTCTCATCCGTTGGAAGACAGTAAATACACTGCAGAGGTCCCATAGAGGGTTTCTGGAAACTATGTCTATCATTAATTTCGACTTCTTTATGGTCTAAACATCAACGAGATCTTCGCAATGGTTAAAATAACACGAAATTAAACAAAACATGAAACGTACCTATGTACATGAATACAGAAGCAGAGATTTAATAAAAAAATAATATAAATTATTTCTAAATGTAAGTAAAACCGTATTGCCAGTGAAGTACACAGCCTTTCTGACTTGTCACTTGCCTCGTGTTTTTATTAAGCCCCCCCGAGGTAAGTCCGCCCCCCGGCGCCAGCGCCACCGTCCGAGTCAACTCTAAGCTGATTACGTGCTGGTAAGCTCTTCCACCCCATACACCGCCCCATAAAACCCCTCCCCAGCTCACTCCCAGGTCCCTACCCACTCCCACTCTACCCCACTCGATCTCTCCGTTTCTCTCGATCTCCCTCTCAGCTTCTCCCCGGTATAAGTGAAAAGCAAGTGAACAGCAACTTTGGGCCATACACATATTTTAACTGTAGATCAACACTTACATTATATTGCAGGATAAGGACAGAAGAAAAGTCTGTCGTATTTACATTTCCAAACAAAATACAGATAAGAGGTACATAAAATTATACGTATATATATGCAAATCCAAAAGGAAAAACACTACTTAAGGTTGGTAATCTAAGGGTAAGTCATTACCTAGAATGAGCCAAGTGTTGTCTTAGGTGTGGGAATGCCATGGAGTAGATTTTTCAGATAAAAAGTCTGTAATCTTGTTACATCTAAAATACTATGAAACTATTTAAAATTTCTTTCAAAATCCGTGGCTTATACCTCGGCGGTAGTAACTGTCTTGCAACCGGGTTTGATCTTAGGACAAGCGAAGACGTTGGGAACATTTCCTTACACCTGCTGCCCTTGTTCATGTGGCATTAAAGGCGTTAGCCGACCCTTGTAGGTGGCATGCTGAGACGAGGAAGAGGATGGTAGTATTCCTTGGATAAGGCAGTGCTTTAAAATGAGCTGATTTAGCTTCTCAACTTTGTAAATGCAATCGTGCAAGATTAAAAAAATGACAAAAGCATCAATAATATTTCTCTTAGTTGAATTTTTTTTCTTGTCAAGTGAACGAGATTTATTGCAGTTATTGTGATGTGCTTCACTTCCTACGAGATGAAAATGTGAATGGACGAGCATGGCCCATGGCCGGGCTCCGAGAGTAAAAAGACTCGAAACTTATCTCACACTGTCTGTTGTTTATCAAAAGTACCTAAACTTCTGCTTTGCCCAGTTTAAAATTTGTATATAATATATATTATATATTATATACAGCCTCTCCTCACTCGTTTACCGACGATTCGGACTTACGACGGGCTCTCTGACCAATATGCATACCTAAATAATGTATATTAGAGCTGATTTCTTCTATTCTTTTTATTAGAATTCACAAGTCATTTGCAAACATTTAAAACAATATCAGAAATGTTATAAATGGTGCAAAGGTGACATCAAAACAATATCAAAGATGGTTGACACGAACCCACTCTTATTATAGTATGTTCCTTACTTAGCGACGAATTCATTTACCAACCTGGAGTCTACCTGGAGGGTATTCCAGGGATCAACACCCCAGCGGCCCGGTCCAAGACCAGGCCTCCCGGTGGATCAGGGCCTGATCAACGAGGCTATTACTGCTGGCTGCACGCAGTCCAACATACGAACCACAGCCCGGCTGCTCCGGCCCCGACTTTAGGTATCTGTCCAGCTCCCTCTTGAAGACAACCAGGGGTCTACTGGTAATGCCCCTTATGGCGGGTGGGAGGCTGTTGAACAGTCTTGGGCCCCGGACACTTAATTAGTTTTTCTTAGTGAACCAGTATGTTGGGGTATGTTGCATCGCCTGCCAAGTATTTTGCTTTCGTAGGGAGTGATTTATGTGTGCATATTGGGAACCAGTCCCTCCAGAATCTTCCAGGTGTATATTATGATATATCTCTCTTGCCTGCACTCCTGTGAGTACATGTCAAGTGCTTCCGGGCGTTCCCAGTAGTTAAGGTGTTTGATGGAACTTATACGTGCAGTAAAGGTTCTCTGTACATTCTCTAGATCTGCAATTTCAACTGCCTTGAATGGGGATATTAATGTACAGCAGTATTCCAGCCTAGAGAGATCAAGTGATTTAAAAAGGATCATCACTGGCTTAGCATCTCTTGTCTTGAATGTTCTCATTATCCTCATTTCCTCGCAGATGTGATAGTGGGAAATAAGACACATATGCAACACTTGGGTATCTTTAATGAGGAAACGTTTCGCCACACAGTGGCTTCATCAGTCCAATACAAAGCAGAAAGTAGTAATGAGAGGAGGAGTTTGAGGTAATCAGTCCCTCAGCCTGGAATCGATGTGTTCAGTCCATCAATCATGTAGGAAGTACAGCATAGGACTGTAGAAGTGGCTTATATACTGTATGCAGGTAAGTCGAAGCAGGAGGAGGCGGGATCACAGTGGAACTATCCACTAGAGTAAGTAGGTCTTCGTCCAAAGGTTGGACAAGTGTTGAAAAATTCCTTGTATCAAGATCCCAAGATGTGGCTGTGTCAGACAGGAATGTAGATGAATGGTTCAGAGAACCAACAAGTTGATAAATAAGACAAATGTAGACTGATGAAGCCACTGTGTGGCGAAACGTTTTCTCATTAAAGATACCCAAGTGTTGCATATGTGTCTTATTTATCAACTTGTCGGTTCTCTGAACCATTCATCTACATGTGATAGTGGCATTGTTGTGGTCCTTGAAGATGAGGTCTTCGGACATTACCACTCCCAGGTCCTCCACATTACTTTTCCGATCAATTGTGTGATTAGAGTTTGTAGTTTATTCAGTCCTAGCAATTATTTCCTCCAGTTTTCCATAACGGAGTAGTTGGAATTTGTCTTCATTGAACATCATATTGCCCTCCATTGCCCATTGGAAAACTTGGTTTATATCTTCTTGGAGATTTGCCGTGTCTTCAATGGATGACACTCTCATGCAAAGGATGATACGGTGCTATGGTTTACATCTCTGTCTATGTCTGATAATGAAGAACAGGATAGGTGCGAGTACTGTGCCTTGTGGGACAGAGCTCTTCACTATGGCAGCATCCGATTTAACTCTGTTTACCACTACTCTTTGTGTTCGATTGGTTAGAAAGTTGAAGATCCATCTGCCTACTTTGTCAGTTATTCCTTTATCACGCATTTTGTGTGCTATTACACCATGATCGCACTTGTCAAAGGCTTTTGCAAAATCTCTGTATACTACATCTGCATTCTGTTTGTTTTCCAGTGCATCTAAGACCATATCATAGTGGTCCAGTAGTTGCGAGAGGCAGGATCGACCTGCTCTGAAACTATGTTGTCCTGGGTTGTGCAATTTTTGGGAGTCCAGGTGGTTTGCTATCCTGCTTCTTAGAACTCTTTCAAAGATTTTTATGATATTGGATGTTAAAGCTCTTGGTCTATAGTTCTTAGCTACTGCTTTGCTGCCACCTTTATGGAGTGGGACTATATCCGTTGTTTTTAGTGACTGTGGAATCTCACCTGTGTCTAAGCTCCTCCATAGCATACTCAGGGCCTGTGAGAGGGGTTTCTTGCAGTTCTTAATGAACACAGAGTTCCAAGAGTCTGGGCCTGGGACTGAGTGCATGGGCATGTCGTCGATGGCTTTTTCAAAGTCTAGTAGAGTTAGGGATATGTCAGAAATTTGGCATACATTGGCAGGGTTTTGAGGCTCATTCATGAAAAAATTGTTTGGATTGTCTATCTTTAGACTGATTAGTGGCTCGCTGAACACAGTCATATTGAGATTTCAGTATCTTACTCATTTCTTTGTTGTCATCTGTGTAGGATCTGTCATGTCTGAGCAGGGGCCCTATACTAGAAGTGGTTTTTGCCTTGTTTATGGCATATGAAAAGAAATATTTTGAATTTCTTTCAATTTCACTAATCGCTTTTAGCTCATCTTGTCTCTTCTGGATCCTGTATTAGTCCTTTAACTGTAGCTCAATATTTTCCACTTCCCTGGTTAGCGCTGTAGCGTGTATCAGATAATCTGGCATTCTTATGGAGCTCAGTGATTCATCGCCTTCTCCTGTAGAGGGAGCTTCTTTCTCTCTCCAGTTTACTTCTTCTCTTCTTTTTTCGTAGAGGAATACGCCTTGAACATACTTCAGCTACCAGGAAGTTGATCTTTTCAAGGCACTGGTTAGGGTCCATGTAATTTAAGATATCTTCCCAACATGTTTCCTTTAGGGCATAGTTTACCTGATCCCAGTTGATGTTCTTGTCGTTGAAGTTGAATTTGGTAAAGGTACCCTCACAGCTGTATGCATTTTGCTGATCCGGACTCCTGTGCATGTAAGTCTGGACTTCGATTAGATTGTGATCAGAATTTGTTGTTTTTGATTTGGTTATGTTTCTTACCAGGTCCTCATTATTTGTGAAAATAAGGTCTAGTGTCTTCTCGTCTCGTTGGCTCCACTATCTGCTGACTTAGGGTGTGTTTGTTGCAGAAATTCAGCAGCTCATGTGTGTGTGACTTTTCATCTGAGCTGCCTCCGGGGATTATTTCTGCTATAACATTATTTGCTACATTCTTCCATTTTGTATGTTTTAGATTGAAGTCACCAAGCAGCATGATGTTTGGGGATGGAAGGTTTTCCAGACAAGAGTCAATTTTTGATAGTTGTTCTTTGAAATGTTGGGAAGTTGCATCTGGTGGCTTATATACAAGTACAATGACTAAGTTTTGGTTCTCGATTTTTATTGTTAGAACTTCAACTACATCATTTGTGGTGTTCAGTATCTCTGTGCAAATGAGCGACTCTGACATACAGGCCAACTTCCCCTTTTGTTGCTTATTCTTTCTGTTGCATCTAAAAAGGTTGTACCCAGGTATCCATATTTCACTGTGAAAGTAATCTTTTGCGTGGGTCTCTGTGAACCCTGCAAACACTGCATTTGACTTCCCTAGAAGTCCACTAATGAAAGGTTGTTGTTGGTGGATGGCTTAAAGGACCTGGTCATAGGAACGGAACTCCGTCGTTAAGTGAGGAGAGGCTGTACTGTACACATTCTTCTTGTTTGAGCATATTTTATAATTTTTATTGTATTCTTATGGTTTTCAATATGACATGGATCTATTAAACACAATATTTATTTACTTTAAAGTTCAGAGTGACACATGACAATACTTGTTGGATATCATAACATCATTGTAATAATCTTTGCTCCTTAACTGTACATACATTGAGGAAAACTAAGCTATTATTGTTTCCTCTCTTAGTCATAAACTTTAACTTTGTTAAGCTGGCATTAACGTCGTGTCGAACCAGAGAGCAACAATGAATGCCATTAACATGTTAGTTTCATACAACATTTTCTCTTCCTAAATTCGCTCAGATTCTGGTTTCAGAATATTTCATGTACTGATTAACTATTATTGACGACAAGTGTTACCCATTGCCATGCCAAAATTTAGAGATAATAAACTTTCAGATGAACTTTCAGATGCAGAAGATGGTGAAACATCAAAATATAATTTAATTAACCCCATGATCATCAGAGTCAATAACTTCAGGGATAAATTTTATAGTACATCAGTAGGAAATTTTGGGAAAGGAATTTATTAAAATTAATATATTTTGTTTTTTTTGCACTGAAAACCTTTTTTTTTACGAATACTCTTCATATATGTTTAACATTTCGCTAGTTCACGTCATTCACAATGTATATATAATTGCTATTTAAAGGAATGTGGAGTTTAAGTTAAAAATTCTGCCTATATTTTCCTTGAAGAAAAAAGTTAAACCAGTCTGGGTCACACAGCACTGAAATTCTGACTATTAAAGAATTATCCTCACCATTAAATTAAAAGATGCTGAACTGTGCAAGGGAGACACCAATTGCTAGTTAAATCTATAATACAGCAGGAACATCAACAATAGCAACAGCAACAAGAATCAGCAGTAATACCACCACCAACGGCAGTAACAACAAAAACAACATCAATAATATCAGTAACAGAGCAGCAACAATAATACCAGCGGCGGCATCAACAAGATCTGCAATAACAGCAGCAACAGCAGGAACCTTGAAGGGTAGGGGGATGGGGAGAGATGGGAGTAGGATAGGAGGAGGAGGCGAAGGAGGAGGAGGGAGGGCCTTTGGAGGGGAGCGGGTGGACGCCCCAAACACCCCAATTAATATAGGCTGCTCAGGTTACAACGTCACCCAGTGGAGGAAATCCTCTTAAGCCAGAGCGAGGAGGGTGCCCACTGACGATGTGGGGAGGAGGGTGTGGTGGCCAGGGTCGTAGTACTGGTGCTTGTGGTGGTGGTGGGAAGGGTGATGATGGTGGTGGGTAATGTGATGGTGGTGGTTATGGTGGTGTGCAGTGTGATGGTGGTGGTTCTGGTGGTGGTGGTGTGCAGTGTGATGGTGGTTATGGTGGTGGAAAGGGCGATGGTGGTGGTGGTGTTGGTAATAGTGGTGGTGGGAAGGCTGATGGTTATAATGATGGGAAGGGGTGAGGGGTGGTAATGATGGGAATGGATGAAGGGTGTTAATGATTGGAAGGCGTGAGGAGTGGTAATGATTGGAAGGGGTGAGGTGTGGTATGATGGGGGGCGGCGAGGAGTAGTAATGGTAAGAAGCGGTGAGGATTGGTGATGATGGGGAGTGGTAAAGGGTGGTAAAGATGGGAAGGAGTGGTAATGATGGAGATGGGTGGAAGTGATGGGAAGGGTGAAAGGTGGTAAGAATGGTGAGGGCTGAGAGGTAATAATGGTGGGAAGAGGTGGTAGTGATGAGGAGGGGTGAGGGTTGTGATGATGGGAAGGGGTGGGGAGTGGTGGTAGGACGGTTAGGGGTGGTAATGGTGAGAAGATTAGAGGGTAGTAAGAATGGGAAGGGCTTAGAGGAAGCAATGATGGGAAGGGGTGAGAGGTTGTAGTAATGTGAAGGGTAGGAAATGGTAATGATAGTGAGGGGTGAAGGGAGGCCATGATGTTAAGGGTTAAGGGGTGGTAATGATGGGAAATAGTGAAGGGTGGTAAAGATGGGAAGATGTGAGGGATTGAGATGATGGGCAGGGGTGAGGGAGAGGTAACTGTTGGGAGGGGTAGAGGTTTGTAAGGATGGGAAAGGGTGAGGGGTGGTAATGATGTGAAGGTCCCATGGTGTAATGGTTAGCACCCTGGACTTTGAATCCAGAGATCCGAGTTCGAGTCTCGGTGGGACCTGATCATTGTTTGCTTATGATAAACTGTGGAGCTGCGAGCTGAGAGCTGATGTGGTACTGAGCTTTCCTCGGGCAGTGGTTCAAACTTATATAAACTTCCTGCTGTAGAAAGAAATATAAAGGCTCGTGAAACTCCGTGTTCATCAAGAACTGCAAGAAGCCCCTTTCACGTGCCTTAAGTATTCAATGGAGAGGGAGCATGGAAACAGGGGTCATCCCACAGTCACTAAAAACAACAGACATACCCTCATTCCACAAAGGTGTCAGTAAAGCAATTGCAAAGAATTACAGACCGATAGCACTAACGTCCCACCTTATAAAAATCTTTGAAAGGGTTCTAAAAAACAAGATCGCCACCCACTTAGATACCCATCAATTGCACAACTCAGGGCAGCATTGGTTTAGAAAAGGTCGCTCTGCTTATCCCAACAACTTGACCACTTTGACACGGTCTTGGATGCACTGGAGGACAAATAAAATGCAGATGTAATTGCATGGTGTAATTGCACACAAAATACGTGATAAAGGAATAACAGGAAAAGTTGGCAGAAGGATTTATAACTTCCTAACAAATGGAACACAAAGAGTGATAGTAAACAGAGTAAAGTCTGAGGCGGCTACAGTGAGAAGTTCTGTTCCACAAGATACAATACTCGCTCCCATCCTGTTCCTCATCCTCATATCTGAAATAGACAGAAGTGTAAGGCACAGCACCGTGTCTTTCTTTGTATATGACACCCGAATTTGCGTGACAATATCATCCATCGAAGACACCGCAAGTCTCCAAGCAGACATCAACCAAATCTTTAAATGGACAGCAGAAAACAATATTAAGTTCAATAAAGACAAATTACAATTACTCAGCTTTGGAAAACTCGAGGAAATCAAAACTGTATCGGAGTATAAAATTCCAAGAACACAATAGAGCGAAAAACTAAAGTGAAGGACCTGGCAGTGATGTCAGAGGATCTCACTTTCAAACATCACAACAATGTATCTACCACGTCTTCTAGGAAAATGATATAATGGATAATGAGAACCTTCAAAACTAGGGGTGCCAAGCCCATGATGATTCTCATCAAATCGCTTGTTCTCTCCAGGCTGGAATATTGCTGCACACCAACGGCCCCTTTCAAGGCAGACGAAATTGCAGACCTGGAGAATAAACACAGAAATTTCAAAGCACATATAAGTACGATAAAGCACCTAAATTACTGGAAACGGTTGAAGTCCCTTGATTTATACTCTCTCTAATGCAGGCGAGAAAGACATATGAACATATTCACTTGGAAAATCCTAGAGGTACTAGTCCCAAATCTGCACACGAAAATCATTTCCAACAAAAGCAAAAGACTTTACAGGAGATGCAACATCCCCCAATGAAATCAGGGGCTCCACGAGTAAGCTAAGAGACAACAAAATAAGTGTCAGGGGCCCAAGGCAGTTCAGCTGTCTCCCACCATACACAAGGGGGATTACCAATAGACCCTTGGCTATCTTCAAGAAGGTGCTGGACAGACACCTAAAGTCAGTTCCTGACCAGCCGGGCTGTGGTTCTTACGTCGGTTCACGTATGACCAGCAGTAACAGGCTGGTTGATCAGGTCCTGATACATGACCCCCGAAACCCCCCGTCCAGGTATACTCTAGGTAAGGGGTGAGGGGAGGTAACGATGAGGGCGAGGAGCGGTAATGATGGGAAGTGGTGAAGGGTGGTAATGATATGAAAGGTTGAGAGGTAGTAATGATGGGAAGGGGTGAGGGTGGTAATGATGGGAGGTATTGATAGCAAGCTGTGAGGGGAGTAGTAATGGAGGGAAGGGTTGAGGGATGGGATGCAAGGAATGGTAATGATGGGAAACCGTTAGAGGTGGTAATGATTGGAAGGGGTGAAGGGTGGTAATGATGGGAAGGGGTGTGGGGTGGAAATGACAAGAAGGGGTGAAGGGTGGAAAGGATGGTCAGGGGTGCTAATGATCTGAAGGTCCCATGGTGTAATGGTTAGCACCCTGGACTTTGAATCCAGAGATCCGAGTTCGAGTCTCGGTGGGACCTGATCATTGTTTGCTTATGATAAACTGTGGAGCTGCGAGCTGAGAGCTGATGTGGTACTGAGCTTTCCTCGGGCAGTGGTTCAAACTTATATAAACTTCCTGCTGTAGAAAGAAATATAAAAGGCTCGTGGAACTCCGTGTTCATCAAGAACTGCAAGAAGCCTCTTTCACGTGCCTTAAGCATTCTATGGAGAGGGAGCATGGACACAGGGGTCATCCCACAGTCACTAAAAACAACAGACATACCCTCATTCCACAAAGGTGTCAGTAAAGCAATTGCAAAGAATTACAGACCGATAGCACTAACGTCCCACCTTATAAAAATCTTTGAAAGGGTTCTAAAAAACAAGATCGCCACCCACTTAGATACCCATCAGTTGCAAAACTCAGGGCAGCATTGGTTTAGAAAAGGTCGCACTGCCTATCCCAACAACTTGACCACTTAGACACGGTCTTGGATGCACTGGAGGACAAATAAAATGCAGATGTAGTACATAGACTTCGATCATGGTGTAATTGCACACAAAATAAGTGATAAAGGAATAACAGGAAAAGTTGGCAGAAGGATTTATAACTTCCTAACAAATGGAACACAAAGAGTGATAGTAAACAGAGTAAAGTCTGAGGCGGCTACAGTGAGAAGTTCTGTTCCACAAGATATAATACTCGCTCCCATCCTGTTCCTCATCCTCATATCTGAAATAGACAGAAGTGTAAGGCACAGCACCGTGTCTTTCTTTGTATATGACACCCGAATTTGCGTGACAATATCATCCATCGAAGACACCGCAAGTCTCCAAGCAGACATCAACCAAATCTTTAAATGGACAGCAGAAAACAATATTAAGTTCAATAAAGACAAATTACAATTACTCAGCTTTGGAAAACTCGAGGAAATCAAAACTGTATCAGAGTATAAAATTCCAAGAACACAACAATAGAGCGAAAAACTAAAGTGAAGGACCTGGCAGTGATGTCAGAGGATCTCACTTTCAAACATCACAACAATGTATCTACCACGTCTTCTAGGAAAATGATATAATGGATAATGAGAACCTTCAAAACTAGGGGTGCCAAGCCCATGATGATTCTCATCAAATCGCTTGTTCTCTCCAGGTTGGAATATTGCTGCACACCAACGGCCCCTTTCAAGGCAGACGAAATTGCAGACCTGGAGAATAAACAGAGAACTTTCAAAGCACATATAAGTACGATAAAGCACCTAAATTACTGGGAACGGTTGAAGGCGAGGAGCGGTAATGATGGGAAGTTGGGGGTAATGATAGGTTGAGGTATATGATGGAAAGGTGAGGAGGTTGAGAATATTGATAGGAGGCGTGAGGATGGTAATGTAGGGAATTGATGATGGACGCAAGGATGGTAATGTGGAAACCGTTAAGTGGTAATGATTGAGGGATGGGAAGGTGGTAATGATGGAAGAGGTGTAGAGGTGGAAATGAGGAAGGGGTGAAGGGTAAGAGGGAAGGTGGTGACAGTGAGGTGAGGGGAGGTGCTAATGATGGGAAGGGATGAGGGGTAGTAATGATGGGAAGAGGTAATGGGTGGTAATGTTGGGGAAGGATGGTATTGATGGGAAGGGGTGAGGGGTTAAAATGGTGTGGTGGGTTGAGGGGGTGGTAATGATGGAGAGGGATGAAGGGTGACAATGATGGGGAGGTGTGTGGGGTGGCAATGATGGGAAGGGGTCAAGAATAGTAAAGATGGGGAAGGGTTATGGGGGTGAAGGGTGGTAATGATGTGGTTGAATGGTGGTAATGATAGGAAGAGGTGAAGGGTGGTAATGATGGGAAGAAGTGAGGGGTGGTAATGATGGGAAGAGGCGAGGGGTGGTTATGATAGGGAGGTGTGAGGGGTGCTCGGGTTTGGAGGGGAGAGGACCCACCATTATACAACCAGGTAGCAACACCAGGTAGCATTTCTAAGTAGCAGTGCCAGGTAGCAGTGCCAGGTAGCAGTGCCAGGTAGCAGTGCCTTGTAGCCCTGCCAGACAGCAGCACGACATAGCAATGCCAGGTACCAATGTCAAGTAGCAGTAACATGTAGCACTGTCAGTTAGCAGTGCCATGTTTCAGTGCCGGGTAGTAATATTAAGTAGAATCACTAGGTAGTTGTACCAGGTAGCATTGCAGATGGTTGTTTCAGGTAGCAATGTCATGACGCAGGTAGTAATGTTAAGAAGCAGCGCCAGGTAACAGTGCCAGATATTAATGCCAGGTAGCAGCGTCAGGTACCAGTGCCAGGTAGCAGCGCAAGGAAGCAGTAAGAGGTAGAACCAGGTGGTAATGGCAAGTAGCAATAGTATGGATCAGAGTCGCGCAGTAGCACCAGGTAGCAGTGCCAGATAGCAATACAAGGTAGTATCGCCAGATACCAACATTAAGTAGCAATGCCAGCTAGCAGCGTCAAGTAGCAATAGGAAGTACATGGAGTCTACGTGGAGGGTATTTCGGGGGTCAACGCCCCCGCGATCCAATCCGTGACCATGCCTCCCGGTGGATCAGGGCCTGATCAGCCAGGCTGTGACTGCTGGTCACACGGAGTCCAACGTGCGAACCACAGCCCAGCTGATTGAGTACTGACTTTAGGTATCTGTCCAGCTCCCTCTTGAAGGCAGCCAGGAGGTCTATTGGTAATTCCCCTTATGCCTGGTGGAAGGCTGTTGAACAGTCTTGGACCCCGGACACTTGTTGTGTTTTCTCTTAGTGTACTCACGGCTTTTCATTGGGGGGATGTTGCACCGTCTGACAAGACTTTTGCTTTCGTAGGGAGTGATTTCTGTGTGCATATTAGGGACCAGTCCCTCTAGGATCTTCCAGGTGTAGATTATGATGTATCTCTCTCACCTGCTCTTCGGAAGTACAGGTCAAGTGACTCCAAACGTTCCCAATAATTAAGGTGCTTGGTTGAATTTCTATGTTCAGTGAAGGTTCTCTGTACATTATCAATATCTGTGATTTCACCTGTCTTGAATGGGGGTGTTAGTGCACAACAGTATTGCAGCCTAGAAAGAGCAAGGAATTTATAAAAGGATTATCATTGGCAAGACATCCCTTGTTTTGAAAGTTCTCATTATCCATCCTATCATTTTCCTCGCTGATGAGATAGTGACACTGTTGAGATCTTTGAAGATGAGATCATATGACATTAACACTCCCAAGTCCTTCACAATTCTTTTTCAATCTATTGTGGGAATAGAGTTTGTAGTATACTCAGTTTTGTGCTAGGTAGCAGGTTCACATTTCAGTGACAAATAGCATGCCAGGTTGCAGTGCCAGATACAAGTGCCAGATTGCAGCGCCAGGTAGCAGTGTCAGGTAGGCGTATCAGGTAGTTGCGCCAGGAAGCAGTGACAGATAGCAGCGCCAGGTAAGAGTAGTTGAGAACAGTGATAGGTAGCCATGGAAAGTAGCAACGCCAGGTAACAGTATCGGGTAGCAGCGACACATTGAGTTACTAGGCATCAGGGCCAGGTAGCAATGCCAGGTAGCAGCGCCAGGTAACATCACTAGGTAGCAGCGCCAGGTAGCAGTGCCAAGGTAGTTGCGCTAGGTAGCAATGTAAGGTGGCAGTGCCAAGTAGCAGTCCAAAGTAGCAGTGCTAGGTAGTAATGTCGGGTAGCAGTGCCAGGCAACAATGTCAGGTAGCAGCAATTGGGAGCAGCGTAAAGTAGCAGCGCCAAGTAACAATGTCAGATAGTAGTGCTAGGTATCAATGTCTAGTAACAGTGCCATGTAACAGCGCCAGGCAGCAGTAACAGATAGCAATGCCAGGTAACACCGCCAGGTAGCCTTTCCATATATCAGTGCCAGGTTGCACTGATATATGGAAAGGTGCTGCTACTTGGTAGCAGCGCCAAGTAACAGTACAACGTAGAAGCGCCAAGTAGAAGGTCAAGTAGCATAGAGAGGAATCAGTGCCTAGAAGCAATGCCAAGTAGCAATGTCAGGTAGCAATGTCAGGAAGCAATGTCAGGTAGCAATGTCAGGTAGCAATGCCTGGTAGTAGTGCCAGGTAGCAGCGCCAGGAAGCAGTGACGGGTAGTAGCGCCATGTAACAGTGTCAGTAGCAGTGCCATGTAACAGTGCGAGTTAGCAGTGCCGGGTAACAGTGCCAGGTATCAGTGCCAAGTAGCAGAGCTAGGTATCAATGTCTGAAAGCAGTGCTAAGAAACAGTACCAGATAGAAGCGCTAGGTAGTAGTGCCGTGTAGCACCAGGTAACAGTGCCAGAAAACAACGCCAGGCAGCTTTACCAAGTTTCAGTGCCAAATGTCTGTGTCAAGTTGCAGTGCTAGGTAGCAGCACTAGGTAGCAATGCCAGGTAGCAGCAACAAGTAGCAAAACCAGGTAGTGACAGGTGGCAGTGCCAGACAACAGGTCAGGGTAGTAGCGCCAGGTAGAACCGCTAGGCAGCAGTGCCACGTAGCAACGCTAAGTAGCAATGCCAAGTTGCAGCGCCAGGTAAGACCGCCAGGTAGATGCGCAAGATAGTAAGGCTAGAAAGCAGCGCCATGTAGCAGTGTTAGATAGCCCTGCCAGGTAACAGTGCCAGATAGCACCATATGTGTAGAGAACCCAGAATAACCCAAAAAAGTCAGACAGAGTGACTTATTTCCATTGGGGTCCTTTTAATACCTTATTATTATACAATGTAGGAGATATCTTATTATTATACTATATAGCAACACCAGATAGCAGTACCAGATAGCAGTTTCAAATAACAGCACCAGATAGCAGCACCAGGTAGCAGCGCCAGATAGAAGCGCCAGTTACAGCACCAGATAGCAGCACCAGATAGCAGTACCAGACAGAAGTACCAGATAACACCACCAAATAGCAGCACCAGATAGCAGCACCAGATACCAGTACCAGATAGCATCACCAGATAGCATCACCAGATAGCAGCACCAGATAACAGCAGTAGATAGCAGTACCAAATAGCAGCACCAGGTACCAGCGCCAGATAGCAGCACCAGATAGCAGTGCCAGATAGCAGCACCAGATAGCAGTGCCAGATAAAAGCACCAGATAGCAGCACCAGGTAGCACCAGGTATCATCACCTGGTGGCAGTACCAAGTATCACCACCAGGTAGCACAGGTATCAGTACCAGTTGGAAGTACAAAGTATCAGCACCAGGTAGCACCAGGTATCATCACCAGGTGGAAGTACCAAGTATCACCACCAGGTAGCACAGGTATCAGTACCAGTTGGAAGTACAAAGTATCACCACCAGGTAGCACCAGGTATCATCACCAGGTGGAAGTACCAAGTATCACCACCAGGTAGCACAGGTATCAGTACCAGTTGGAAGAACCAAGTAGCAGCACCAGGAAGCACCAGGTATCATCACCAGGTGGCAGTACCAAGTATCACCACCAAGTAGCACAGGAATCAGTACCAGTTGGAAGTACCAAGTATCACCACCAGGTAGCACAGGTATCAGTACCAGTTGGAAGTACCAAGTAGCAGCACCAGGCATCATGCATCATCACCTAGTGGCAGTACCAAGTATCACCACCAGGTAGCACAAGTATCAGTACCAGTTGGAAGTACCAAGTAGCAGCACCAGATAGCACTAGGTATCATCATCTGGTGGCAGTACCAAGTATCACCACCAGGTAGCACAGGCATCAGTACCAGTTGGAAGTACCAAGTAGCAGCACCAGGTAGCACCAGGTATCATCACCTAGTGGCAGTAGCAAGCATCACGACCAGTAGCACAGGTATCAGTACCAGTTGGAAGTACTAAGTATGAGCACCAGGTATCATCACCAGGGGGCAGTACCAAGTATCAGCACCAGGTAGCAGCGGTGTCAGTACCAGTTGGAAGTACCAAGTATCAGCACCAGGTAGCAGCGGTATCAGTACCAGTTGGAAGTACCAAGTATCAGCACCAGGTAGCAGCGGTATCAGTACCAGTTGGAAGTACCAAGTATCAGCACCAGGTAGCAGCGGTATCAGTACCAGTTGGAAGTACCAAGTATCACCACCAGGTATCAGCGGTATCAGTACCACTTGGAAGTACCAAGTATCAGTACCAGGTAGCTGCGGTGTGCTGGTAAAAGAATTTTCGGATCTGTTAAGAAGATTAATTGTTGGCTGCGGCCTCGATAATCGCGACTCAGAGACCAATTACTGGAGGAAATCCCTAAATAATTACACCGTTTATGTTTGAGGTGCGTACATGATTTTCCATTGATATCACTGGTGTGGTGATGGTGCGGTTCAGCGGGTCGTTAGCACTGGTGTGGTGATGGTGCGGTTCAGCGGGTCGTTAGCACTGGTGTGGTGATGGTGCGGTTCAGCGGGTCGTTAGCACTGGTGTGGTGATGGTGCGGTTCAGCGGGTCGTTAGCACTGGTGTGGTGATGGTGCGGTTCAGCGGGTCGTTAGCACTGGTGTGGTGATGGTGCGGTTCAGCGGGTCGTTAGCACTGGTGTGGTGATGGTGCGGTTCAGGGGGTCGTTAGCACTGGTGTGGTGATGGTGCGGTTCAGGGGGTCGTTAGCACTGGTCTCTGCACTGCTGGAAAGACAGCTATCCAATCAATGATTTTTTTTTAGTCCCTACATTTTTATTATCACGACTATTGACGTGCTAATAAGACGATTTACAATGATTTAAACACTATGTGTTGTTTGTTTGGTACAGAGTCAATATTCCATGAAATATAGACAACGTGGATATGACACCAATATTAAAGATTAAATAGTTAACATATCCCTTGTTAGTTGTTAGGTAAAAGGACACATACATCTAATGTCACATTTTATTGTGATAACGTTTCGCTCTACAGGAGTTTTGTGAAACTGTAACTGCTTGATACATCTCGAGAGCGAAACGTTGCTACAATAAAATGACACATTAGTTTCATCTGTTTGTTTTATTTAACCTAGCAGCGTGTCGGAAATTCTACCATTATTACTAACATATACCTCGTATTGGATGTAAATATTTTACAAAGTAACAATAAGCCCTGAAGACGTCCTTTCTATACTTTGATTTCTTTTCACTTCTAATTCACAAAATATTATTAATACCCTCCATTCCTTGATGTTAAACTTGCATTTATTCCATCTAATACACTTTACAGTTATAATTTTTTACATTTATGGGGAAGCATTAACCCCATACGGGTCATACATCTGCCACTGATGCTTCTGGCATACACCATTTCTTTCTTTCCCAATACTTTGGAGAGACTAACAACATTCTTTCTGAAAGATTTAAGGAAGTCAACAAATAGGATCGTCTTGCTATCACTTAATAATGCTCTTTGCTGTCACGTTAAAGATCATACGTAGCATTCCAGTAAACTGCTCCTCTGTTAAAACTAACCAACGCTCTTCTAGCGTTAATAGACGCAGTATTGTTGAATCGTTCTTATACACAATGTTAGCAACATGATTCTAGTCCTGGTTATGTTTCCGTTGTTGCCTGCCTTTCTCAGTACATTGTCAAAACACTCGTGTCTTGGTCTGACTTTGGCTGTTATCCTCTCCTCATCAGTATTTTCTTCACCTTCTATGTCTTCTGACTCTAGTTACTTGTTTCTTCTTTCTACCAAGCGCTGGCTGGCAGATCTACTGCAGTGCTGCTCTTTTCTCTTGCTCCATTGTGTGCAGCCTTAGATGAACAACAAACACTACTGTCCACAAAACCACCCACAACATCCCCTCAACCTCTACCAACCCAAACCAACCAAACACAATAACCAGAAACAAACCACACTCCACACCCACAGTTCCCACCCATACCAGCATTAATACTACCACAACACCAGACCACCATAATATTCAGCCCTGTCTACCACACTCTCAGCCTGGACCAACCTTTCCCACCCCCTGAATACAGTTCTGGAAAGGAAGCTGAAGGTATGGTATACCAGCACAGACAGAATAACAAATAAGAGTGATGAGTGGCAGGAAAGAATCACTGAGGAGTCCCTGGACATCATAGCACTCACAGAGACAAAGCTTACAGGGTTGATAACAGATGCGATCTTCTCATCTGGATATCAGATCCTGAGGAAATACAGGAGAACAGAGGAGGAGGAGGAGGAGTTTTACTGCTCATCAAAAACCAATGGAGTTTTGAAGATATGGGAGGATAAGTCAGAGGTGAAGTGGATTACTACATAGTAGTCACACTTCTAACTGGTTGCCCAAAAGTGATGATAGCAGTGATGTACAACCCGCAACCAAACAGCAGGAGATCAAGACAAGAATATGACGAGAGTAAGAGAATGATGATGGCCACACTAGCCGAGGTGGCCAGAAGGGCCACCTTCTGTAGACTCCACATGGAGACAGACTGGGAAAATCTGTAGCCACATGGGGGATCAGAGACTTGGAGAGCCAAGATGCTGAAGGCGGTACTGGAAAGCTTCATGTTCCAACATGTTAGGGACATAACCAGAGAAAGAGGAGATGAGGAACCAGCAAGGATGGACCTCGTATTCACCTTTAACAGTTCAGACATAGGGGAAATCAAACATGAAAGGCCCCTCGGCACTAGCCATCACGTGGTCCTGAGTATCAAATACATAGTAAAGATAACAATAAAGAGCGAGGCAGCCCGAGAAGGACAGGAGAAATCAATCTTAGGAAAAGAAAACTACTCCTGTTTGAGGCAATTCCTGCATGAGGTGAAGTGGGTAAGAGAGCTAGAAGGGAAAACAGTAAACAAAATGATGGAATACATGACAGCAAAGTGCAGGGAGGCAGAGGAGAAGTTCGAGCCAAGAGGCAATAAAAACAATGGAAAGACCACAGTGAGCTCATGGTTTACCCAGAGGTGTGGAGAGGCCAAAGCCAAGTGTGCTAGAGCATGGAAAAATTATAGAAGGCAAAGGACTTGGGAAAACAGGGAGATGAGCCGAAGAGCCAGAAATTAATTTGCATGGATAAGGAGAGATTCCCAGCGGAAATGCGATATAGCATGATATAGCATCAAAAGCCAAATCTGACCCAGAGTTGTTATGACCACATTAGAAGAAAAACAAGAATCAAGGACCAGGTGATCAGGCTGAGAAAGGAAGGAGGGGAGCTCACAGGGAGTGACCAGGAAGTATGTGAGGAGCTCAGCTAAAGATTCAAAGAGGTATTCACAGTAGAGACAGAGAGGCTTCTAACCAACCAAGGGAGTAGGGTGCACCAGCTAGTGCTGAACACACTGCACACAACCGAGGAGGAGGTGAAGAATCTGCTGGGTGAGCTAGATACCTCCAAGGCGGTGGGTCAGGATAACATTTATCCATGGGTCTTGAGAGAGGGAACAGATGCAGTGTGTGTGCCACTTACAATAATTTTCAATAACTATTGAAACAGGACAACTGCCTGAGGTGTGGAAGACAGCCAACGTAGTCCCAGGTTTTAAGAAAGGAGACAGAAAGGCAGCACTAAACCAGTGACTTTTGTCACTGACATGTATAGTATGTAAAGTTATGGTGGAACACCTAGAAAGGAATGGACTCATTCATGACAACCAACATGGCTTCAGAGAAGGGAAATCCTGCATCATAAACCTACTGGAGATCTACGACAAGGTAACAGAAGTAAGACAGGAGAGAGAGAGAGGGATGGGTAGGCTGCATATTATTGAACAGTAAGAAGACTTTCGATACAGCACCACAAAAGAGACTGGTTGAAAGAGAATCAGGCAGGAATAGCAGGGACAGTACTTCAATGGATCAGGGAATACCTAACAGGAAGGAAACAACGTGTGTTGGTACGTGATGAGGTGTCAGAGTGGGTGCATGTGTCGAGTGGGGTTCCACAAGAGACAGTCCTAGGTCAGATGCTGTTTCTAGTACATGTGAATGACAAGACAGAAGGGATAGATTCAGAGGTGTACCTGTTTGCAGACGATGTGAAGCTAATGAGAAGAATACAAGTGGACGACAATCAGGTAAGTCTACAAAGAGATCTGGACAGGCTACAAGCCTGGTCAGACAAATGGCTCCTGGAATTTAAACTCAGCAAAGGCAAAGTCATGAAGTTTGGGGAAGGAGACAGAAGACCGCAGACGAAGTACAGCCTTGGAGGTGAAAGACTGCAAAAATCACTCAAGGAAAAGGTTCTTGGGGTTAGCATCATACCGAGCACATCACCTAAGGCGCACATCAAGCAAATAACTGCTGCAGCATATGGGCCCCTGGAAAACCTAGGAACAGCGTTTCGAAATCTGAGCAAGGAGTAATTCAAGACACTGTACACTGTGTACGTCAGGCCCATATTGGAGTATGCAGCACCAGTATAGAACCCACACCTGGTCAAACATGTCAAGAAATTAGAAAAAGTGCAAATGTTTGCAACAAGACTAATCCCAGAGCTACAAGGGAAGGAGGGGTATGCTCTACGAGGAGAGGTTAAGGGAAATCATCCTGACGACGCTGGAGGACAGGAGGAATAGGGTGACATAATAACGACATGTAAAATACTGAAAGGAATTGACAAGGTGGATAGGGACAGTATGTTTCAGCAACAAGGGGTCACAACTGGAAGATGAAAACTCAGATGAGTCACAGGGATGTTAGGAAGTATTTCTTCAGTCGTAAAGGTGTCAGGAAGTGGAACAATCTGGAGAGTGATGTGGTGGAGGCAGGATCCATTCATAGCTTTGAGAAGAGGTTCGATAAAGCTCATGGAGAAGGGAGAGAGTGGACCTAGTAGCGACGAGCGAAGAGGCGTGGCCAGGAACTATGATTCAACCCCTATAAACATCACTACTAAGTGATTACAACTAGGTGAGTACACATATACTCACCCACACACACAGAAACACTCTTCCCCCCCCCACCCACAAACACAATTTAAATTTTCATGGACTGAGGAGGAATATGACCCTTCACTGCACCTGACATTGGACCGAAAATTTAAGCACTCAGAAATAACCGTAAGGCACAGTGTAGATTAAAGAATACTGAACGGGAAGGATGTAATAGATGTCCGGGAATAAAAATCAGATTGAATAAGTATAACAAAGATCATTAGTGGTATCTGTGTTCTATACATGTGAACTGATAAGAACAAAACCTGGTGAAGGCAGGAAGGGGCTACGAATAGACCTGGATAAACAGCAGGATTGATCAGAAAAGTACAGTTCAACCCCAGCAAATGCAGGGTTATAAATATTGAAAAAAAATGGGTAATAAAAAGGAAAATTGAGTAGAGGGTGGGAGGACAGCGGGTGTAAACCAGCCACACAGACGCTAGTAGTGACAGTACTGAGCATGTTACCCGAAGTGACTAAGAATTGAGTAAGCTTTATAAAGAAACTTGATTGGTGAAACACAGATAGACTTCCAGGAATCTCAGCTTAGATTCATTCTTGATCTTATATATAACATAAGTCGGACTATAGATCACCGGTATGTAATCCAAATCTAATGAATAATATTAAGAAAATGGAGAAAGTGAAGAGGTACACAGGGAGACTAGTCCATGAGCTTCAAGGTCTGAACAAAATCGTGGACTAAAGGAACTATATCTAATTTAAATGAATGATAGAAGGACCAGGGGAGACATCATAACGATGTATAAAATACTTAGAGAACTTATAAGGTTGACGTGATAGATTGCTTGAGAGACGGAAAACTGAGATAACATTCTGAAATAGTTTTCATAAATTATTTTTCAACCTCATTGTGATCTAGAGGCAGAATGACCTGGGTGAATTAGTTATTGAGACAAACTTCATTCACAGCTTCAGGAAAAAGAATGAAAGGGGCATGAGCTTAAGAGTGAACCTGACAATGGTCAGTTTAAGAGGAGGAAGTCTAGGAGCTGAGAATATCTATTCACCCACAAATATGCGAGTACGTTCGCATGACCCACTCCCACGCACTCCCCACACTGCTTCATGACCCACTCCCACGCACTCCCCACACTGCTTCATGACCCCACGCCTCCCCACACTGCTTCATGACCCACTCCCCCTCCCCACACTGCTTCATGACCCACTCCCACGCACTCCCCACACTGCTTCATGACCCACTCCCACGCACTCCCCACACTGCTTCATGACCCACTCCCACACTCCCACACTGCTTCATGACCCCTCCCACTCCCACACTGCTTCATGACCCACTCCCACATTCCCCACACTGCTTCATGACCCACTCCCACGCACTCCCCACACTGCTTCATGACCCACTCCCACGCACTCCCCACACTGCTTCATGACCCACTCCCACGCACTCCCCACACTGCTTCATGACCCACTCCCACGCACTCCCCACACTGCTTCATGACCCACTCCCACGCACTCCCACACTGCTTCATGACCCACTCCCACGCACTCCCACACTGCTTCATGACCCACTCCCACGCACTCCCCACACTGCTTCATGACCCACTCCCACCACTCCCACACTGCTTCATGACCCCTCCCACCCTCCCACACTGCTTCATGACCCACTCCCAGCACTCCCACACTGCTTCATGACCCACTCCCACCACTCCCCACACTGCTTCATGACCCACTCCCACCACTCCCCACACTGCTTCATGACCCACTCCCACGCACTCCCACACTGCTTCATGACCCACTCCCACCACTCCCCACACTGCTTCATGACCCACTCCCACGCACTCCCACACTGCTTCATGACCCACTCCCCACTCCCACACTGCTTCATGACCCACTCCCACGCACTCCCCACACTGCTTCATGACCCACTCCCACCACTCCCACACTGCTTCATGACCCACTCCCACGCACTCCCACACTGCTTCATGACCCACTCCCACGCCTCCCCACACTGCTTCATGACCCACTCCCACACTCCCACACTGCTTCATGACCCACTCCCACGCACTCCCACACCTGCTTCATGACCCACTCCCACCACTCCCCACACTGCTTCATGACCCACTCCACGCACTCCCCACACTGCTTCATGACCCACTCCCACCCTCCCCACACTGCTTCATGACCCACTCCCACGCACTCCCCACACTGCTTCATGACCCCTCCCACGCACTCCCACACTGCTTCATGACCCACTCCCACACTCCCACACTGCTTCATGACCCACTCCCACCCTCCACACACTGCTTCATGACCCACTCCCACACTCCACACACTGCTTCATGACCCACTCCCACGCACTCCACACACTGCTTCATGACCCACTCCCACCACTCCACACACTGCTTCATGACCCACTCCACGCCTCCCACACTGCTTCATGACCCACTCCCACGCACTCCCCACACTGCTTCATGACCCACTCCCACGCACTCCCCACACTGCTTCATGACCCACTCCCACGCACTCCACACACTGTTTCATGACCCACTCCCACGCACTCCCCACACTGCTTCATGACCCACTCCCACGCACTCCACACACACTGATTCAGGAAGTGGGACCTGGCTGCCTACTCTCGAATTTCAGTAAAAAGAGAAACAGAAGAGACCGAGAAATTCCTCACATGAGCTGATAAAGAAATAGTTTGAATAAGAAATGGTGAATCTGTACACCTCTATCTCACACGATCTGAAAAATACTATGGAAACAGCCGACACATGGAAGGCGTCGGGTGTCGCTGGCCTGGGGACCATCTTATTATGAATATAAGCGACCCAGTCCTTAAAAATAATCCTAAGGTTTTTCCATCAGAGAAAAAACTATTATTTTGTTGTAGATTATGAATGGATTTTCTCTAATTTAAACGTTAATAAACAACAAAGGAAAGAGAAGAGAGGAGAGGGAGAGAGGCATAAGAGAAGATTAACCAGGCCTGTGTACCTCAGTGACGCTGATCCACAGGTGTGGTCTTAACAACCAGTGATCCTGGACCACCAGTGTGGTCTTAACAACCAGTGATCCTGGACCACCAGTGTGGTCTTAACCAGTAATCCTGTCCACCAGTGTGGTCCTAACAACCAGTGATCCTAGTCCACCAGTGTGGTCTTAACCAGTAATCCTGTCCACCAGTGTGGTCTTAACCAGTAATCCTGTCCACCAGTGTGGTCTTAACCAGTAATCCTGTCCACCAGTGTAGTCCTAACAACCAGTAATCCTGTCCACCAGTGTGGTCTTAACCAGTGATCCTGGTCCGCCAGTGTGGTCTTAACCAGTAATCCTGGTTCACCAGTGTGGTCTTAACCAGTAATCCTGTCCACCAGTGTGGTCTTAACAACCAGTGATCCTGGTCCACCAGTGTGGTCTTAACAACCAGTGATCCTGGTCCACCAGTGTGGTCTTAACAACCAGTGATCCTGGTCCACCAGTGTGGTCTCAACAACCAGTGATCTTGGTCCACCAGTGTGGTCGTAACAACCAGTGATCCTGGTCTACCAGTGTGATCTTAACAACCAGTGATCTTGGTCCACCTGTGTGGTCTTAACCACCAGTGATCTTGGTTCACTTGTGTGGTCTTAACCACCAGTGATCTTGGTCCACCTGTGCTGTCTTAACAATTAGTGATCTTGGCGCACCAGTGTGTTCTTAACAACCAAGTCTGTGCACGTCAGTTGTGCTGGTCCATTAATATGGTCTTGACCAGGTCTGTGTATCTCAGTGATTCTGGACCACCAATATGGTCTTGACCAGGTCTGTGTATCTCAGTGATGCTGGTCCACCAGTGTGGTCATGACCAGGTCTGTATATCTCAGTGATGCTGGTCCACCAGTATGGTCTTGACCAGGTCTGTGTATCTGATTAATCTTCCCTCATCCTTTCTCCTACTTATGAATAGGACGCCTGGAAAGCTACATAATCTTGAGGGGAGAGTGAGAAAGAGGGAGATAGAGATAAAGAGAGAGATAGAGATAAAGAGAGAGATAGAGATAAAGAGAGAGCGAGAGAGAGAGAGAGAGAGAGAGAGAGAGAGAGAGAGAGAGAGAGAGAGAGAGAGAGAGAGAGAGAGAGAGAGAGAGAGAGAGACAGACAGACAGACAGACAGAGAGAGAGACAGAGAGAGAGACAGAGAGAGAGACAGAGAGAAGATAAACACACAAGGCCGAGATTCTATCAATCTTTGTCATCAGATCTTGATAATTCACGAGTCTCAATGATGTACACTACGTCTTTTCTTACATATAACTTAACCTTCACTTAATTATTTTTTTAGCATTTTAGACTATGAAATGCTAAAAATTAAAATACAAGACAAAACATTATTAGTGTATAGGAGAGAGAGAAATTTTGGGAGATGTTAAGCGAATGTGAAGGAACTTTTGAGCCAAGTGAGAGTAATTGTGGTAAGGGACCTAAATGCTAAAGGAGGAGAAACGTTTAAAAAGGGTGTTGTAGGTAAATTTGGAGTGCCAGGTGTAAATGATAATGGGGAGCATTTGATTGAACTTTGTATAGAAAAGGGTTTGGTTATAGGTAACACATTTCAAGAAAAAGAGGATAAATAAGTATACAAGATATGATATAGGGAGTAATGACAGAAGTTTGTTTGACTATGTATTGGTAGATAAAATTCTGTTGAGTAGATTTCAGGATGTACATGTTTATAGAGGGGCCACAGATATATCATATCACTTTTTAGTTGTAGCTACAGTGACAGTAAAAGGTAGATGGGATACAAGGGAAATGGAAGCAGTAAGTAAGAGAGAGGTGAAGGTTAATAAACTAAAGGAGTAAGATATTAACAACTGTTGGAGGACAGATGGGCTAGCGTGAGTTTAGGCAATGGGGTAGAAGAAGTACGGGGTAAGTTTAAGAATATAGTGTTAGAGTGTTCAGCAGAAGTTTGTGTGGTTACAGGAAAGTGGGTGCGGGAGGGAAGAAGAGTGACTGGTGGAATGATGATGTAAAGAGAGTAGTAAGAGAGAAAAAGTTAGCATATCAGAGGTTTTTACAAAGTAGAAGTGATACAAGGAGGGAGGAGTATATGGAGAAAAAAAGAGAGGTTAAGAGAGTGTTGAAGCAGCGTAAAAAGAGACCAAATGAGAGAGTGGGTGAGATGTTATCAACAAATTTTGTTGAAAATAGGAAAAAGTTTTGGAGTGAGATTTAATAAGTAAAGAAAGCCTAGGGAATGAATGGATTCGATAGTTAAAAATAGGAGAGGAGAGTTATTAATTAAACGGAGAGTTAGAGGTATCAGGAAGATGGAGGGAATATTTTGAGGAATTCTTAAATGATGATGAAGCTAGGGAAAATGTGATTTCGTGTATAGGGCAAGGAGGAATAACATCTTGTAGGAGTGAGGAAGAACCAGTTGTGAGTGTGGAGAAAGTTAGTGTGGCAGTGGGTAGAATGAAAGTTGGTAAAGCAGCTGGGATTGATGGGATAAAGATAGAAATATTAAAAGCAGGTGGGGATATAGTTTTGAAGTGGTTAGTGCTTTTATTTAATAAATGTTTGGAAGAGAGTATGGTACCTAGGGATTGCCTTTGTATAAAGGCAAAGGGGACAAAAGAGAGTGTAAAAACTATATGGGAATAAGTCAACATGTTGCGTATACCTGGAAAAGTGAATGGTAGAGTTATTATTGAAAGAATTAAGAGTAATACGGAGAGCAGGATATCAGATGAACAAGGAGGCTTTAGGAAAGGTAAGAGTTATGTAGTCCAAGTGTTTGAAGTGAAACGTATAGGTGAATAGTATTTAGATAAGGGTAAAGAGGTTTCTGTGGAATTTATGGATTTGGAAAAGGTGTATGATAGGATGAATAGAGGGGCAATGTGACAGATGTTGCAAATGTATGGAATACGAGGTAGGTTATTGAAAGCAGTGAAGAACCTTTACGAGGAGAGTGAGGCTCAGGTTAGAGTATGCAGGCGAGAGGGAGATTATTTCCCAGTAAAAGTAGGTCTTAGACAGGGATGTGTGATGTCACCATGGTTGTTCAATATATTTATAGATGTAGATGAATGGTTCAGAGAACCGACGAGTTGGCAAATTAGACACATATGCAACACTTGGGTATCCACATTGGTCAAATGTGACACCTCCTACGACTGCTGCACCTCTCCTGCCTACAGTATATAAGCTACCCTTCGTACTTATGCTGTATTCTGTTCAAGATTGATGGACTGACAACATCGACTCAAGGTTGAGGGACTGACAACCTCACACTCCTCCTGTTCTTCACGATTCTCCTTTGTATGGACTGATGAAGCCACTGTGTGGCGAAACGTTTCCTCAATAAAGATACCCAAGTGTTGCATATGTGTCTAATTTGCCATATTTATAGATGGAGTTGTAAGAGAAGTGAATGCTTGGGTGTTGGCAAGAGGTGTGGGGTTAAAAGATAAATAATCTAACACAAAGTGAGAGTTGTCACAGTTGCTTTTTGCTAATGAAACTGTGGTTTTGGGAGATTCTGAAGAGAAGTTGCAGATGTTGGTTGATGAATTTGGTAGGGTATGTAAAAGAAGAAAATCAAAAGTAATATTGGAAAGAGTAAGGTGTGAAGATAACAAAAAAATTAGATTACGGAAGATTGGATATCAAATTGGAGGGAGGGAGTATGGAGGAGGCGAATGTATTCAAATATCTGGGAGGTGGACATGTCAGCAGATGGGTCTATGAAAGATGAGGTGAATCATAGAATTGACGAGGGAAAAAAGGTGAGTGGTGCACTGAGTCTGTGGAGACAAAGAACTTTATCCATGAAAGCAAAGATGGGAATGTATGAGAGTATAGTTATACCAACGGTCTTGTATGGGTGTGAGGCATGGGTGGTGAATGTTGCAACAAGGAGAAGGCTGGAGGCAGTCGAGATGTCATGTCTAAGGGCAATGTGTGGTGTGAATATAATGCAAAGAATCCATAGTCTGGAGATTAGGAGGAGTTGCTGGATTACCTAAACTATTATAGAGAGGGGTGAGGAGGGGTTATTGAGATCGTTTGGACATGTAGAGAGGATGAAATAAAATTGAATGACTTCAAGAGTGTATAAATCTGTAGTGGAGGGAAGGCGGGGGAGGGGCCTTACTAAGAATGGTTGGAGGGAATTATAGTTTACTGTGCTGTTCTTACATTTTAATTCATAGATCAAAACTGTAAGTTTATTTATTTTCTATTACTTGAATGTATAAATCCTAACACTAACTTATTTATTACCATTTCATTATTAAACTATTGTACTTAATTTATTATTCTTACACTAGGTGTGCAATAAAAGTAACCTTTTCTTAAAGTATGCTTTATTACATACAATATTGAGTCTCCATGGCAGAAAGCCATAACTAAAGCTAATAACTAAAGCTAATAACCCATAGGACGTAGCTTCTCAGAAAAGTCAGTTCTCTTATAGTTTCATTTTGTGGTGGATTCTTCCTCTTCTGTAGCAAGTGAGAATAAGTTTAAGAGGCCTAAAAGATGAAGAGAATCCATTACACCTGCTTTAATCTCATGCTTGTGCAATTATTATGACTACAAGTAATTTTTAATCTTGCTTCTTAAAACCCTTGTATAAATTCTGATGTCTGATGTTAGGATGTAGGTCTATTGGCTTTGACAATTACTTTACTGCCACTTTTGTCAAGTGGGGTTTCATCGCTAGTTTTCAGTGACTCTTGTGTCCAAGATGCTTTCCCTTTGGATATTAAGCCATAGATATGAAGTTCCACGAATCTGGCTTCTTCAAAATCATGTGAGATTACGGTTATAACGGAAATTGAGATTATGTCAGCAGCTTTTTTGAGTTCCCTTCATGAAAAAAATCAATAAGGTTGTAATTTTTTTGACTTATTAATGGCTTAGTGTACACATTTATTGTGTGACAAAAGTATTTAATTCATGTGTTGTCATCATTGTATGTCCCATCAACTTTAAGTAAGGGCCACATATTAGATATGCTTTTTGCCCTGGATTTTGTGTAAGAGAAACATTGTTTTTTTTTCTCATTTCAACATTCTCTACTTCCCTAAAGATTATCCCTTTGGTTCTTCATAGTCTTAATAGCCTTCGAGAGGCTCTGTTGTCCATCGTCTTTGTCTATCGAAGGAGCGTCTTTATCTTTATCAAGGGCCAATTAGCTCATCTTCCCAAGATACTGATTCAGGAATTTGTAGGTCATCTCATCTTTCCAGCATATTTCAATGAAGCCTCTATTAACATCTTAGTACCTTAATATCTTCACAACATCCCCAACCCAAGCACAATATCCTCACATCACCACCCTAACAACAACCTAACAGCAGTTTAACTACACCCTAGCAAAATCCTCACACCCTTATAATATCCTCACTACCCCCTCACAACACCTTAATATCCTCACAAGATCTTTACAATACTTGTCTCACTCCCACCATCCTCACTGCTCCCTTCCACTCTCCCTCGTCACTCGTCCCTCTCTACCCTCCCTACGACTCTCGCACCACCCTAACCCTCAGCTACCACATTCTCACGGTCCTCACCTCCCTCCCACCACCCTCTTCATAAATTGATTAAGTGATTAAATACAATGCAGCTTAGTCCCACCCAACTTGTCTTGGGGCAGTTTTAGATGGTGTCCTTTGACACAGATCAGGAAGTGATTGTCTAGTGATATTCAGGCTAGTTTATGTAACAGTGAATTTATGTATATATATATATATATATATATATATATATATATATATATATATATATATATATATATATATGTGTGTGTCGTGCCGAAGAGGTAAAATTGGTCACTCAGCAAGAACTCATTTAAAATTATGGCCTTTCTAAAATTTTCATTTATTCGTTTAAAAATATATATTTTTCATTTATGTTAATATAAAAATTAATAATTTTTGTACAAAAAGAACCTTAGAAAACTTGCCTAACCTTATTATAACAAGCGAAATTTAATTTAGCATAATCCAACTAAATATATTGTAGATAAGTTTACAATAATCAAAAAATAAACACAACGGAATAATTTTTTTTGGTTATGTTCAGAAGGATTTTTGCGAAATTATTGCATACACAAATTTTGGCTTGCCTTATTCGGCAAGAAGAGCATTGCTCGTTAATCCAAAATCACAAGCTTTACCTATTTGGCACGACATATATATATATATAGTATATATATATATATATATATATATATATATATATATATATATATATATATATATATATATATATATTATATATATATATATATATATCGTGCCGATTAGGTAAAACTGGTCAATTAGCAAGAACTCATTTAAAATTAAGTCCTTTCTAAAATTTTCTCTTATACGTTTAAAGATATATTTTTTTTCATTTATGTTAATGTAAGAATTTATAATTTTGTACCAAGAGAAACTTTGAAAACCTACCTAACCTTATTACAACAAGCGCAATTTATTTTAGCCTATCCCAGCTAAATATATTTTTGATACGTTAACATTAATTTAATAATAAACAAACACAATGAAATATATTTTTTCGTTATGTTCAGAACGATTTTGGCGAAATTATTGCATACACAAATTTTCACTTGTCTTATATGGCAGGTCATGGATTCCAATCGTGTCCCTAAGATGTTCAGGGAGAATTGCTGCACAGCCCTCTGGATGCAATGCATGAAGACAGGCAGGTAGAGCATCTGAGATGGATTACACAATGCCTCCTAGCCTATATATATATATATATATATATATATATATATATATATATATATATATATATATATATATATATATATATATATATATATATATATATAATATATAGGCTAGGAGGCATTGGTGTCCGAAGTCATCTCAGATTGCTCTACCTGCTTTCCTGTCTTCATGCATTGCATCCAGAGGGCTTGTAGCAGCAATTCTCCCTGAACATCTTAGGGACACGATTGGAATCCATGACCAAAAGTTCGTTGATGGAGCCAGGATCTGGGATAACCTAACAGGCTCTGAAACCAGGCCTGCTCCCCCCAACAACTACAAACAGTCGCACTGGGATGGCCCAATAGTAGAGAATATAGCCTCAGCAATGCTTCAGAGTGTGTCAGGGAAGGATAGAGCCCGCCTACTTGCAGTGAGAGCTCCTCATGCAGGGGACTTTCTTTTGGCTGTTCCCAACTCCAGCCTTGGCACACGCCTCGACCCACAGACCATCCGCATTGGTGTTGCCCTTCGACTTGCCGCCCCTATTCTCGCCGAACACAGGTGTATTTGTGGCAGTGAAGCAGCAGACCGATTCGGGTACCATGGTCTTGTGTGTCATAAATCCGAGGGCAAGATTGCAAGACATGAAGAGGTTAATAACATTATCAAGAGGAGCCTCACAACAGCCGGATGCCCAGCAGTAAGGGAACCACCCCAACTATGCAGATCTGATGGCAACCAAAAGCGTCCAGATGGTATCACCCTTCAAGCCTGGACAGACGGCAAGCAGGTGGTGTGGGACTACACATGTGCATCTACCTTGGCTGATACCTATCTCCAGTACACCAGGGAGGAAGGAGGGGCTGCTGCCACCTTCAGGGAGTCCCAGAAGTCGAGAAAATATGGAGAACTTGCCCATCATTATATGTTTGTTCCCATAGGCTCAGAGACCCTTGGCTCATGGGGAAAGAGTGCATCTAAGTTCCTCAAGGAGCTGGGCAAAAGACTCAACAGGGTAACTAGGGATCCCAGGGCAGCTAGTTTTCTGTTCCAGCGACTCAGCGCTGCTGTTCAGAGGGGTAATGCATGCTGTATTCTGGGCACGCGCACCAGCTCGGAAGAGCTGGATGAGATTTTCGCATTATAATCAGTGACAAAGATGTAACAATATGTACTAGACATGTATCTCTCACCTCGTGTACTGTATATATATATATATATATATTTTTTTTTTTTTTATTAACACATCGGCCGATTCCCACCAAGGCAGGGTGGCCCGAAAAAGAAAAACTTTCATCATCATTCACTCCATCACTGTCTTGCCAGAAGGGTGCTTTACACTACAGTTATAAAACTGCAACATTTACACCCCTCCTTCAGAGTGCCGGCACTGTACTTCCCATCTCCAGAACTCAAGTCCGGCCTGCCGGTTTCCCTGAATCCCTTCATAAATGTTACTTTGCTCACACTCCAACAGCACGTCAAGTATTAAAAACCATATGCCTCCATTCACTCCTATCAAATACGCTCACACATGCTTGCTGGAAATCCAAGCCCCTCGCACACAAAACTTCCTTTACCCCCTCCCTCCAACCTTTCCTAGGCCGACCCCTACCCCGCCTTCCCTCCACTACAGATTTATACACTCTCGAAGTCACTCTGTCTCGTTCCATTCTCTCTACATGTCCAAACCACCTCAACAACCCCTCCTCAGCTCTCTGGACAATCGTTTTGGTAATCCGCACCTCCTCCTAATTTCCAAACTCCGAATTCTCTGCATTATATTCACACCACACATTGACCTCAGACATGACATCTCCACTGCCTCCAGCCTTCTCCTCGTTGCAACATTCATCACCCATGCTTCACACCCATATAAGAGCGTTGGTATAACTATACTCTCATACATTCCCTCTTTACTTCCATGGACAAGGTTCTTTGTCTCCACAGACTCCGAAGTGCTCCACTCACCCTTTTCCCTCATCAATTCTATGATTCACCTCATCCTTCATAGACCCATCCGCCGACATGTCCACTCCCAAATATCTGAATACATTCACCTCCTCCATACTCTCTCCCTCCAATCTGATATCCAACCTTTCGTCACCTATTCTTTTTGTTATCCTCATCACCTTACTCTTTCCTATATTCACTTTCAATTTTCTTCTTTTACACACCCTACCAAATTCATCCACCAACCTCTGCAGCTTCTCTTCAGAATCTCCCAAAAGCACAGTGTCATCAGCAAAAAGCAACTGTGACAACTCCCACTTTGTATTTGCTTCTTTATCTTTTAGCCCAACACCTCTTGCCAAGACCCTCGCATTCACTTCTCTTACAACCCCATCTATAAATATATTGAACAACCACGGTGACATCACACATCCTTGTCTAAGGCCCACTTTTACTGGGAAATAGTCCCTTCCCTCCTACACACTCTAACCTGAGCCTCACTATCCTCATAAAAACTCTTCACTGCTTTCAGTAACCTTCCTCCTATTCCATACACCTGCAACATCTGCCACATTGCCCCCTATCTACCCTATCATATGCCTTTTCCAAATCCATAAATGCCACAAAAACATCTTTACCCTTATCCAAATACTGTTCACCTATATGTTTCACTGTAAACACTTGGTCTACACACCCCTACCTTTCCTAAAGCCCCCTTGTTCATCTGCTATCCTGCTTTCTGTTTTACTCTTAATTCTTTCAATAATAACTCTACCATACACTTTACCAGGTACACTCAACAGACTTATTCCCCTATAATTTTTGCACTCTCTTTTGTCCCCTTTGCCTTTATACAAAGGAACAATACACGCTCTCTGCCAATCCCTAGGTACCTTACCCTCTTCCATACATTTATTAAATAATAGCACCAACCACTCCAAAATTATATCCCCACCTGCTTTTAACATTTCTATCTTTATCCCATCAATCCCAGCTGCCTTACCCCTTTCATTCTACCCACTGCCTCACGAACTTCCCCTACACCCACAACTGGCTCTTCCACACTCCTACAAGATGTTATTCCTCCTTGCCCTACACACGAAATCACAGCTTCCCTGTCTTCATCAACATTTAACAAATCCTCAAAATATTCTCTCCATCTTCCCGATACCTCTAACTCTCCATTTAATAACTCTCCTCTCCTATTTTTAACTGTCAAATCCATTTGTTCTCTAGGCTTCCTCAACTTATTAATCTCATTCCAAAACTTTTTCTTATTTTCAACAAAATTTGCTGATAACATCTCACCCACTCTCTCATCTGCTCTCTTTTTACATTGCTTCACCACTCTTTTAACCTCTCTTTTTCTCTCCATATACTCTTCCCTCCTTGCATCACTTCTACTTTGTAAAAACCTCTCATATGCTAACTTTTTCTCCTTACTACTCTCTTTACATCATCATTCCACCAATCGCTCCTCTTCCCTCCCGCACCCACTCGCCTGTAACCACAAACTTCTGCTGAACACTCTAACACTACATTTTTAAATCTACCCCATACATTTTCGACCCCATTGCCTACACTCTCACTAGCCCATCTATCCTCCAATAGTTGTTTATATCTTACCCTAACTGCCTCCTCTTTTAGTTTATAAACCTTCACCTCTCTTTTACTTACTGATTCTATTTTCCTTGTATCCCATCTACCTTTTACTCCCACTGTAGCTATAACTAAAAAGTGATCTGATATATCTGTAGCCCCTCTATAAACATGTACATCCTGAAGTCTACTCAACAGTCTTTTATCTATCAATACATAGTCCAACAAACTACTGTATACTTATTTATCCTCTTTTTCTTAAAATATGTATTACCTATAACTAAACCCCGTTCTATACAAAGTTCAATCAAAGGGCTCCCATTATCATTTACACCTGGCACCCCAAACTTACCTACTACACCCTCTCTGCATGTTTCTCCCACTTTAGCATTTAGGTCCCCTACCACAATTACTCTCTCATTTGGTTCAAAAGTTCCTATACATTCGCTTAACATCTCCCAAAATCTCTCTCTCTCCTCTACACTCCTCTCTTCTCCAGGTGCATACACGCTTATTTGACCCACTTTTCGCATCCGACCCTTATTTTAATCCACATAATCCTTGAATTTACACATTTATATTCCCTCTTTTCCTTCCATAACTGATCCTTCAACATTATTGCTACCCCTTCCTTAGCTCTAACTCTCTCAGATACTCCTGACTTAATCCCATTTATTTCTCCCCACTGAAACTCGCCTACCCCCTTCAGCTTTGTTTCGCTTAGGGCCAGGACATCCAACTTCTTTTCATTCATAACATCGGCAATCATCTCTTTCTTATCATCCGCACTACATCCACGCACATTCAGACAACCCAATTTTATAAAGTTTTTCTTCTTCTCGTTTTTAGTAGATTTGTACAGGAGAAGGGGTTACTAGCCCATTGCTCCCGGCATCTTAGTCGCCTCATACGACACGCATGGCTTACGGAGGAAAGATTCTTTTCCACTTCCCCATGGACAATAGAGAAAATAAAAGGAACAAGAGCTATTAAGAAAAAGAAGAAAAACCTAGATGTGTGTATGTATATATATGCATGTGTATGCCAGTGTAGTGTGACCTAAAGTGTAAGTAGAAGTAGCTAGATATACCTGTTATCCAGCGATTAGGTAAAACTTCCGATTTTGGCTTAAATAGCAACGCTCATCTTGCCATATAAGACAAGCGAAAATTTGAGTATGCAATAATTTCGAAAAAATCATTCTGAACCTAATGAAAAAAATATATTTCATTGTGTTTGTTTATTATTAAATTATTGTTAACGTATCTAAAATATATTTAGTTGGATTAGGCTAAATTAAATTGTGCTTGTTATAATAAGGTTAGGTAAGTTTTCTAAGTTTCTCTTGGTACAAAATTATAATTTTTTACATTAACATCAATGAAAAAAATATATCTTCAAACGTATAAGAGAAAATTTTAGAAAGGACTTAATTTTAAATGAGTTCTTGCTAGTTGACCAGTTTTACCTAATCGGCACGACATATATATATATATATATATATATATATATGTCGTGCCGATTAGGTAAAACTTGCGATTTTGGCTTAAATAGCAACGCTCACCTTGCCATATAAGACAAGTGAAAATTTGTGTATGCAATAATTTCGCCAAAATCATTCAAAACATAACGAAAAAAATATATTTCATAGTGTTTGTTTATTATTAAATTAATGTTAACGTATCTAAAATATATTTAGTTGGGTTAGGCTAAATTAAATTGCGCTTGTTGTAATAAGGTTAGGTAGGTTTTGAAAGTTTCTCTTGGTACAAAATTATAAATTCTTACATTAACATAAATGAAAAAAATATATCTTTAAACGTATAAGAGAAAATTTTAGAAAGGACTTAATTTTAGATGAGTTCTTGCTAATTGACCAGTTTTACCTAATCGGCACGACATATATATATATATATATATATATATATATATATATATATATATATATATATATATATATATATATATATATATATATATATATATATATATATATATATATATATATATGCAAGACAACCACTATAAAAAAATAGAGGGAATTCCAAGCGCTTTCGTGACTACTCACATTATCAAGGAACTATAAAACAAAACATAACAAGAAGGCTTATAAAGGGGCAAGACTACACCTCACAGTCACATCACATCACAGTAGCGTGACATCACCCGACTCTGTGAAGAGGAAAAATAAACACATAAGCAGTATAATGTGATCCTTTATTGACAACGTTTCGCCCACGCAGTGGGCTTTATCGAGTCACGAACAGATCTACCTGGATAAAAGAAACATGAGTATTTATAGGATTTAGTCAGGTGGAGAATGCTGGGTCAGGTGGAGTGTGACACCCTTCAAAGTAGTGTGATAGTTAAAAACTTTGTGTGACTTAAAGGACCTGCAGTGTTCCATTCTTGAGTTCTAGGTGGGATAGCGTTGAAGAAGTTTCTTGGCAATAGGTTCAGCTATGTTGTAGAAGCCGTTGTTCTGGTTGAAGTTGTTGGATATACAGATAAGTGATGATTCCAGGATTCTTCGATATTGCGTGTTGTCTTCTCTGGCGATGAGTCTTGCGTTTCTGTAGTTGATTAAATGGAAGACTGTCACATGCAGCATTCTCCACCTGACCCAGCATTCTCCACCTGACTAAATCCTATAAATACTCATGTTTCTTTTATCCAGGTAGATCTGTTTGTGACTCGATAAAGCCCACTGCGTGGGCGAAACGTTGTCAATAAAGGGTGATTATACAGCTTATGTGTTTATTTTTCCATTGTGTCGGTATTTTATACCATTTATTTCCATCTGTGAAGAGGACCTGAAACTCTTCCCAAGAATTAAGATTTGTCCAATTTATCATTAAATTCTTCCCAAATTTTATTAATTATAAATGAATCCAATTTATATAAACCAAAAGAAATATTCATATTATTTTCAAAACTACTTTTAATGAAACATGATTCTATTGTATTCCTCTCAACCATGGACTTGCTTGATACAAATTTCTCAGCATTTTGAAAATCAATTGGATGGTTAAAATCTCTCACATGAATAAATAGATCATTAGAATCTTGTCCAGTTCTAATGCTATATTTATGTTGTTTTAATCTAAGTTCAAGACTTTTACCAGTTTGACCGTAATAAACTTTTTCGCATATTTTACAAGGAATCTTATAGACATCCGTCAGCATTTTGGGGGGAATTTTTTTCAAAAGTTTTTTTTACTGTATCAAGATTTTTAAATACAACTTTGATATTAAAATTCTTAAGAAAGGAAGGCATATCAACCAAGTTTTCATAGTAAGGGAGAACCAACATA
Organism: Cherax destructor; assembly: GCA_009830355.1. Taxonomy (NCBI): domain Eukaryota; kingdom Metazoa; phylum Arthropoda; class Malacostraca; order Decapoda; family Parastacidae; genus Cherax; species Cherax destructor. The sequence goes on from WNWK01006986.1 coordinate 98,894, forward strand.
TGGGAGATGTGGTCTTTGTTAGTATGATGTGACTGTGAGGTGTAGTCTTGCCCCTTTATAAGCCTTCTTGTTATGTTTTGTTTTATAGTTCCTTGATAATGTGAGTAGTCACGAAAGTGCTTTGAATTCCTCTATTTTTTCATAGTGGTTGTCTTGCATATTTTGATATCACCTGTTTACTGTGATCTTTTTGCATATATATATATATATATATATATATATATATATATATATATATATATATATATGTCGTGCCGAT